>JAFEMH010002978.1:0-298258 GCA_022495995.1 Adenophora triphylla var. japonica | reverse complement strand
TTTTATTTGGTACGCCGATATTTGAATTTTTAGTTTTTATAGTTTTAGTTTTATAAATTGAAATGTTATGATCTGTGTACAAAAAAATTTTGGTTTATTGATATTTTAAAATTATTTTTTTAAATTTATTTTCAGGTAATCCGCCGACGGAATTTTCCGTCGAAACTTAATGTTTCGAAATTAAAATTAATTAAATAAATTAATTTTTACGACGGAATTTCCCGCCTCGCTATAATCATTTAATTCTTTATTTATTTCAATAAGGCTGAAGTTCTCTCCGTCGTCGTATTAAAATTTAAATTAAAATGGTAAATAATTTCAAATAGACGTGTGAAATTCCGCTCGCTCGAAATAATTTAATTTTAATTTAAATTTTATTATACAAATAGACGCGAAATTTCCGCCGCCGAAATTAATTTAATTAAATTAATTTTTATTGACAAATGGGACGTGAAATTTCCGTCAAATAAATGAAAATTTTAATTAAATTAAATTAATATAGTAAGCTGGAATTCTTTCCTGTCAAAGCATAAACCAGTTTAATTCACCAATTTGCAGTGGAATTAATCCGTTTAAAAGAAAAAAATAGCGGCGTAAATTGACCAGCCTGAAAGCACCGCGACGAAATGCTTCGGTAGCCGCGCGACCATCACGGAATTTTTCCGTTTCATATGATTTATTTTAGCGACGGAAATATAATTTTAATGCGGCGGAAATTTCCGTCATGCTAAATGACCTTTTTTTTCCCTCGGTAAAGTGCAACCCTCCACGGGATCGCCCAAGATTCAATTTGTCCAGCCTTCCGAGCTCGGACCAGCAAAGGAAGATCAAGGTCGCCTTGGCACTCGCACTCGATCAACGTGCTAACCAAGGGCTGCAACCGCTACAAACAGCCTCAACATAATCCCGAGGCTCCAAAAAGGCTTTACCTCGCAAGAGGAAGACAGAAACGGATGGCTTGATGACTCTCCTTCTCCTGGATAGAGACCAGATCTACGATTCCCGATCGTACGGCAAAGATGATCACGTTCGTGACGAAAACTTATCGAGAGATGCCTCGGGAACAACGAAGCTCGTACATCACTCTCAAGCTCAACACCATAACACTCCGAGTATTGGTAGACAACGGGTCAGCCGTTAACGTTCTCCCTCTCAAAGATGATGCGAGCCCTCCGTATCAACGAAAGCCATCTCGATGCGTCTACTCCTGACTATCAAGGCCTACGACAGCTCGTCTCGCCCCATCCCGGGGACGGTAACTTTCGGAACTCGGTTCGAAACCCAAATGGTGCCAAAGAAAAATTCCACGTAATGGACATTCCATCCGAATTCACACTTGTTGGGGCGCCTCGCTACATCACATGAAAGCCATAGCCTTCCACTCTCCATCGCGTGTTAAGTTCATTAACCGGCAGGAGATCTTGAAGTCATCCGAGGGGATAGTTTCCTCATAGGAAACAAAGCCGAGACAATAGCCAAGCGTGTCCGTACTGTGCACCGGGTTACCTCCTTCGAATCAACCAAGGGACTACCGGGGCAAATCTCATCGAATCCCTCGTAGTCCGAGATGCTAACTATGTAAACGTACTCAACAAAGTGCACTCGGCGAGCCCGATACATCAAGTTCAACTGCTGCGTTTCCAACATTTGGAGGCGATTGGAAAGAAACACCGAACATCGCCATGATGCGGGCACATAAACCCCCGCCTCCAATCGGAGATTCGTCGCATTCTTCAAACCAACTCTCTGCCCCGCCAGCGAAGAGATCTTTGTGATAAAGGTCAACAAGCATCGTCATTCTCGTTTTGAATGCATGGAAGTCGTATGGGATGTCCTCCACGAGGAACTACCCGCCGCACCCCTCTTCTCCAATGAAGGGCATGATGTTTTCCTAGTCGCCCAAAGAACGCATCCGACGCAATACGTCCCCTACGTTTGGATTGAGCCGCGATGACGACGACGAATCGTGACTCTCCGGAGTCGAGGACGCGGTGCACTCCGCGCGCGTACCTCCGCATTCACATGCTCGCTTTGAGGACGGCACTCCTTCCGATCGTGTCACCTACGACCAAGGCTCCAATACCATGGAAATTGTCAAGCTCAACGTCCAAGACAGCGGCTATCCGACAATTGGAAGCAACCGGTTCACACGACGAAGAATCCTCTCGACCAAGTGGCCGACGATGACTTCTGCCAACATCATCTATTCCGTATATCCCGATGATACCAAGGATCCGGTCCTTATCGTCGATTCTCGCAATACCAAAGTCACCCTCGATGACCGCCCGCTCATGGTAAACGAGGCTCCCGGCCAAGCGAGCTCGTAGCTCATCACTACTTCCGAGTACTGCCCCAGCTGGCAACCGGCCCGTGCCGTCGCCAAGCTTATACCCTCAAGCGCCGCCAAGGCCAAGGGCAACAGCCGAAGGAGACCAAGCTCCTCACCCCAAGCTACGAGTCGATCAATCTCGGGAACGCTTCCAGCCTACACCCCGAAACATCTCGTGAAAGTCTTCCCCGCAAGGCGTAGCCGCCTTCCGACATAGGAAATGACCACCTCAAAGATCAACATGCTCCAGCTCGATTCTATTCCCAACCGTCACGGCCCGGATTCTACATCCCGCGCCGACCGCTAGCTCGATAGACTTGGCGATCGAGCGAGATCACGAGACTATCAACATTGCAGTAATTCAATACCCCGTGGGGTCAATCAAGCGTATATGGGCAAATTTCTTGGTAATCGAGATCAAGGAAGGCCGCATGGAATGTCCTGGCCCGACTTCCTTCGTCAACGTAATCCAAGTGTTTCCGCCATTCGGCGATTTGAATGTAATCACGGTTCTCGACACTAGTCGATGATGCGCACCTACGGAGACCGCTTAGCTCTCGCAAGGAAAGCCCTCATGGAACTAGCCGCTCAAGAAAGTCGTCTTTGGGACGAAGACCAAGCTCGAAAGACCGACAGTGGACCGAGCCCTTAAAGTGTCACAGTGCAACTTCTGCATGTAAAGCTAGAGGCCACTCTGCACCCGCCTCGACCTCAAGGGTTTTGCTCACGGCAACTTCCCCGACTACCGTCTCGTTCTCATCCAACCCCTCTCGCCACACGAGGGTGGTCAACGGTCCCGATGACCTAGGAGATGGAACGACACAAAGATAACGAATCCCGCCGCTTACCTCCCTGGGAAAGCAAGTTCTCTCGTGAAAGCGACGACGAAGGCGATGAAACCATTCTCTTCCAAGTCGGGCATGAAGTCAACAAAACCGACTCCCAAGGGTCCCGGGAGGATGGGAACGGATCATTTCCGCACTCAAATTGAAAGGCCAACTCAGGAGAAAGGTCTATTTAAAAACAAGAGGAGGATGGAAATTGCCTCGAGCAACTACTCGTGTGGAAATTCCATTGCATCGAGGCATTCGCTTACGTAAACGATCAACTGGGACAAAGAACCCACATGGGCAGATGTTCGGGAAGCCGTGTACTCACCTTCCGACATACCCGCCACTCGTATAAAACAAAGGAGAAAACTCTCCCCGACGGAGGTTTACTCTAGACTCGCCGCACGCAGCTTCAAAGAAGCACCGGCTATTCTCACATGGGAAGAAACGCAGCATTAACTCTCGACGCAGCTCCGCCGCAAGAAAGTTGATCCGGGGCCAAGAGTGGAGGAAAATTAGCAAACCATGAGTATCGCTGCACCCAACCCGTAATGCCCCCGAGTATGCTCAAGAAGAAGGAAAGGAACGCGATATACCGTGAAGAGATCAAGGAGACCGTTCGCTGAGCCGAGAACTCTCCAACCTCCCTGAGGGTCGCAACGCACGCTCGGCCAGTGCAACCACCGTTGTGCACCGACATTCGAACAAATGCCGCCAAACCGTAGGCTACCTCCCGCAGAGGCACCTAAACCGCATCCCCGGGGATGTAATCCGCCAAGCCGCCGAAGCCAGGAATACATCCACAGCCAATGAGTTGAGGGAAGACATATGGCCCTATGCTACGAGGAATCCTCCTCTAACTATGGCTCAACTCGTAGCGGCCTGCTCGTAAGGGACCAAACCCGATGTCGCCGTTCTAACCCGATCGGGTCAAATCCATGCATTACCACCTAAGGCCACCAAAAAGCCGCGGAGCGTAATCGCAACCTGGGCCACCCGAAGACGCAAGTTCCCGAAAGAGGACCCGATCCTCACTACCAAGTGCACTCAGCGAACATTTCCTCGTCTCGCCACCTCTTCATATCCTCACAAGCTCAAGCTAGAGGAAAGCTCGGCCCGTACTATGGTCCCCGTGGACGCAACCCCGATGAAGTCATTCGATGATCGGCAACATCCACTATGGCAACATTATCACCTTCACGTATTTGGACCTTCCAAAATTTGGGGCCGATCACAATGAGCCGCTCTACATCACGCCCACTGGACGAGCGTCGCCTTCCCGCGTGTTGGTAGACGGAGGTTCCGGAATGAATGTCTTGCCCGCCAAGATGATGGACCCGCTTGACATCAAGCCCACGCATCTAAAGCCTTCACCCACACCGTCAAGGCCTATGACTCTACTTCCCGTACAGCTTCTGGGTTGCTACTCTTAACATTCGGTTCGGCAAGCGGATGATCCCCACCGAATTCCAAGTATCGGACATTCCAATCACTTTCACAAACCCATCCCGGGGCATCCCCGGCCGCATCAAATCAATGGCGTGGCATCCACCCTTCATCGTGCCTCAAGTTCATGCAAGGCAACGAAGCTAACCACGCCTACGGCGACAAATGGCCACCACCGAGGGGACCAAAGACCAACGACATTCCGGTGTTAGAAATCAAGCATAATGACGACATGGCATTAATCGGATTCACTCGAGACCTCCAAGATCCAAATATGCAACGTGGACCTTCCACTATCTCACGACCGCATTCCTCCCGCCACGAGGATGATGAAACTCATGAACTTCATCCTGTGATCGGGGCTCGCAAAAGGCTACAAGGCCAACACCAAGTTATTGAAGTCAAGGACCACACCACGGTCCAGTGGGCTTCGCTACGTGCCAACACCGCCGACATCAAGGAAGACAAAAGGCTCGCCCGCACCAAGGCAAAGCAGCTCGTAAAAGGGGAACCTCCGACGGCACACCCAACCTCCGGCCTTACATGACCTCGCTCATTACTTCACCAAGGGAACCAACAGCAGAATAACCGAGGGAACCGTAACCGAGGGGACCGACAAGGGAACCGACAGAGAACCGAGGGACCGACAATGAACCGACAGCGTAACCGAGGGGACCGACAAGGAACCGATGAAGATGAGAAAGAAGCAGGATAGTCGCACCGAGACTACAAGAAGAATGGAACAGCCTAGCACGGACCTCAAGCGTTTCAGAGGACTCAAAGCTAATCCGATAAGGGGAGCGCTCTCGACATCACAGCCTCTACCTCGGACCAACCGCCACCACCCCAAAGACGAGTACACATTCAAGGGAATCCCTGACTTGGAGGAGCAACTCGTGGTACTCTCCATGGGAAACAAATTGTTCGGATCAGCCACCGAGGCCACGTTCGAGACAAGAACTCCAAAGCGTAAGGAACCGTAATTCATAGAAGACGCTCTCAAAGGACCGCTCTACGTAGTCTTTTTGAAGAAGTCATGGAGGTGCCAAACCCGATTGACTCGGGCTCCGAAACAAAGATGATCGCCATGATCGGGACAGCAGGCTGCCTCTCGATCCCCGAACCCTCATCAAGCATCCAAAGAATGCCACCGAAGAATTGGGTAACTTTCACCGACCAAGGGCAAGCCAGTAACCGGAAGACAAGCCGGGCCCGCACCCACATCTCCCTAAACCCGGTCTCAAACCCTCGAGCCGCCCTTGTCGAGTCCAGGGCCCTTCCGAGTCATCCAACGGCCTTACGCCTGAGGACCATGATAATGTAGCCAATCATGTATTCCCGTTCTTGTTTAATGAAAAGTCTCGACCTTTCTGAGTATCCTCTCATTGCCACTTTAACAACCGATAAGTTAACAAACAACTTAAAAGACGTTAATAATTCAATTGATAAAGAAGCGTACACATTAAACGAACAATACATTAAGGAAGTTCTCGAGCGTGTAGTTGACCAAGAGGACAACCGGGCCCAAGCCGCCGAAGAGGTTATGACCAAAGTGAACCCGGGGTCCGCGCAAGAGCCTAAAGAGACACAAGGGGCGCTTTCTTCGCCGATGCGTAAAAGAAGCCCCGATAAGCCTCCTCCGGGAGTATGTTGACGTGTTCGCCTCGGTCATATCAGACATGCCAGACTCGATCCTCAATCGTGGAGCACGTAATTCCCGATCCCGAATCCAAGCCTCGTCAAAATGTAAGCCGCGCAAGATCAAGCCAGAGTGGTCCTTGCAAGTAAAAGAAGAGATTGAGAAAATGCTCCGAGTTGGTTTCATCGTAGTGATTGAGTACCCGACTTGGCTCTCCAACATCGTGACGGTCACCAAGGCCAACGGAAAGGTCGATGCCGTGTGGATTTCCGGGATCTCAACAAGGCCAAATTTCTAAAGATGATTTCCCACCGCCTAACATCGACATGCCGGTCGACACCACGGCAAATTTCGAAGTAAAGTCCTTCGTGGACGGGTTCGCCGGATACAACCGCATCAAAATGTCCGAGGAGGATCAAGCCAAGATCGCCTTCACCACTCCGTGGGGACATACCGTTACACGGCCATGCCGTTCGTCCGAAGAACGCCGGGCTACTTACTACGGCCGCAATGTGCCTCTCTTCCATGACATGATTCACAAAGAAATCGAAGTATATGTCGACGACATGATCATCCACTCCAGGGATCGACATGCAAAGACATGACAGATCCGAGAAAGTTCTTCAACAGACTCGTAAAGCACTCCATGAGACTAAACCCCGCAAAGTGCACCTTCGGCGTCAAGCGGCAAGGTACTCGGGGTACATGGTTACGTAAAGAGGTATCGAAGCCGATCCCAAGAAAATCAAGGCCATCATCGACATGAAGCCGCCTCAAACCCCGACGTAAGTGAAGAGCTTCATGGGAAGACTTCAAGACATCGGGCCGCTTCATCAACCGCTGACATCTCTCTCGCGAGCCCATGTTCAAACCGATGAAAAAGAATGCCGACATCAAATGGGACTCCGAGTGCCAAACAGCTTTTGAGAAGATCAAGACCTACTTGGTGAATCCCCCACCGTGCTCCGCCACATGAAGACAAGCCACTACTCCCGTATCCGATGCAATGTACACGTCAATCGGAGCAATGCCGGCACAAGAACGTAAAGATTCCAAGGTTGAGCATGCAATCTACTTCGTAGTTTCCAAGCTTCAAGGAAGTGAACTCGCCTACTCAAAGATCGTAGAGAAAACTTGTACCGCCTTGGTATGGGTAGTCGGGAAACCGAAACACTACATGCAGCCGCATTCGCTCCCGGTCTCCAAAGTGGACCCCGTCCGATATCTCTTTGACAAGCCATCCCCGTCAATGCGGCTAGCCAAGTGGTCATTCTTCCCGGCCGAGTTCGACATCAAGTACATGGTCGAAAATCAACAAAGGGTAGAGTCATGGCGCATCACCCGGCCGACTTCCCAAGCAAAGGAACCTAAGGGTCCCGATCCGCAATTCCTGACGACGGAATCTTCTCACTCGACAGCCGCAAACCGCCGGCAACTCTTCTTCGATGGGGCAGCCAACAAGAAGGGGAATGGTATTGGAATGCTCCTTGTCGATCCCAAGGACGAGCATACTCCCATAGCCATCAAGTCGAATTTTGAAGCAACCAACAATGCAGCAGAATATGAAGCTCGTGGCAAAGGTCCGGAAGCCGCCTCGAGCGCAACATCTCGTAGCCGGATGTATATGGAGACTCAAAGATTGATCATCAATCAAGTGTCCAACAAATGGAAGACGGTAGATTCTCGGCCTTCAAGTACCACGCGTACATGGAGGAGCTCATTGCTCGCTCAAGGACATCTCTTTTCATTATTTGCCAAGAGACAGGAACCGCTTCGCAGACGCCCGGCAACCTCGCCTCTCTTGTCGAAATTCCCGATGGGAAAGCAAAGAAACCCCTCGTAATAGGCAGACGGGAAACACCCGCCTATTGCCGTGAGATCGAAAAGAAAAAGAAACGATCGACGAACCCCGGTACAATCGTATTTACCAAGCACTCTCCAAAGCGGAGAAGCTTCCTTCACAAATGAAGATGGAAAATACAAAGAAGGGATCAAAGCCAAAAACATGATGGCATTAAAATGCCCGGCATCCCATTTCGTCATTCGGGGGTATGTTGTACAAGAAGCGCCACCAAGGGCCACTCCTTCGGTGTGTAAACAAAGAAAAGCCGAGCTAATGAACGAAGTTCACAACGGAACCTCGCGGTCCGCACATGAACGCCCGAGCATTGACACGTATCATTCTCCGTATGGGATACTACTGGATATCAATGGAAACAGATCGCATCCAGCCGTCCGAAGCCGCGACAAATGTCAATCGGCTTCTCCAACCTCAATCACATTCCTCCACATGAACTCTATTGCATGACTACGCCATGGCCTTTCGCCACATGGGGAATCGATGTCATCGACAAGGTCACTCCTCCAGGGAGCAATGGTCACCGCAGTCGACTACTTCACCAAATGGGTAGAAGCCAGATCGTACAAGGTACTGAATTCTAAGAAGGTGGCCGAGTTCATCCGAGAGAACATCATGTGCCGATACGGAGTGCCCAACGAGATCATATCCGACAATGGGACTCACTTCGAAGGAGATTGTGACCAACTACTGACCGAATTCATAGTCACACGACACAAGTCTTCTCCTTACGTACCACAAACCAATGGTGCAAGAGAGGCACCAACAAAACTCTCGCCATGATAATCGAAAGATGACCACTCGCAGGTCGGACCGGCCCGAAAAGCTACATTTAGCCCTCTGGGATACCGAACATCAGTCAGAACCGCCACAGGGGAGACTCCGTTCGCGCTTACCTACGGAATGGAAGCGATGTTGCCCGTGGAATTGGAAATTCCATCCCTCCGAGTCCTCTTGGAAAACGGGATCAATGAAGTCGAATGGCTACAGAGCCGTCACGACGAACTTGCTCTACTCGACGAGCGCAGATTGAAAGCCATGGAACACACTCGAGCCTACCAAAGCAGAAGGGCACGAGCATTCGACAAGAAAGTCAAGATCCGAGACATCGTAGAAGGCGACTTGGTGCTAAAGGAAAAGCCTCCTACGTGCACTCAATCCCCTCGGAAAGTGGGAGCCTACCTGGATAGGACCATTCGTGGTACAAAGAATCTTCTCCGGAGGAGCCATGAAGCTAGCAAACTTGGACGGAAACCCTTTCGTTAACCCCGTGAACGGAAGCAAGCTCCGCAGATACTTCGTTTGAGGAAGAGCACGAGTCAACTCTCCTTCCCCATACACCGTCCCTCAAGAAATTAAAGTGCTAAAAGAGTAATACCCAACCGGATACATTCCCGCTAATGATCCAGTAAAAACAGGGTCGCACTTCTTTTGTCTTTGTTTTTCTCAAATTCACCTAAAGTGTCGAACTACGGTGACCTCGAGCCCCTTAGTCCAATTGTAAAAGGGGAACGTAGGCAGCCATCATTGGTTCGGTCTAAAAACAAAAATACAATAAGCATCAATTGCTTGTGTTTCAAAAACTCTTTTCATTTAACCTACAAATTCATAACGGTTAAAACATTCTTTGATGAGTTCAAGCACGGCCAACTCTTGACTCGCTACACGCTAGCAAAACTACAATAAAACATTAATCAATTAATGTGTCTCGCAATGACAATGGGTGGATACTGGACAAAGAAGGTCAACCTAGTTTCCCGTACTAGGTCCTTCATCCTTCTTCCCCTTCCCTTTTCCCCGGCGAGTGTTCTTCACCTTCGCAGAAATATTCCGGTAGGCCTTCTACCCGGCTCTGTGGACTCTTCCCGACGCCTCCGTCAAGCTCGCGGCCGTCAACGCAGCCCTTTCTCTAGCTCGTCTCGAGCCGCCTCGCTTCGAGCCATCATAACAAAGGCTTTGATTGGCCTCCCGACGCATTTGTCTCATAATCGCCCATGGCATCGCAAGCACGATTCCTGTGGTTAGCCCTTGCTTCGGCCCTCCTCAAGGTCGAGCCGTCTGTGTGATCGCACCCAACAGCTCACTCCGTCTCCACAAGATAGCCATCTCGTGTCTCCCCCATACACTCTTCGTACTCGCTCGTATATCGGCCGACGTAACAATGCCCTCTCTCCGGTGAAAGAGAACCCCGGCAGAAAGGACGTGTATTGCCACCACCGGTGATCGCAATAGCGTCGAAGGATCTTCCATCCGCAGAGATCCCACCTCAAAGGTAGCAAAGATAACTCAAATCGGGCCAAGGGCACTCCGCTTCCACTGCATCGCCGCAGTAACCAATGATGGAATATAGAAAGACGTCCGAGACAGCCCCGCACTCGACAACCAATGCACCCTCCCGAGCGGTCCGACAAGTTCAGAATCTCCAGCTGGGAACCCACCATCGCAAGTGATGCATGCAAAGTCTCGGCCATCCGTAGCCCAGGCCTCGATCGCCCCTATCACCGCAGGACGTCGAGAGAAAGACCAAGCGTCACAGACATTGGCACCTCGTGCATCATCTCGCAGCCTCTCCCTCAACCACATGGTAAGCATAGCGGGACTCCTCCCCACATATACGGCTACGGCCGCCATCCGACCTATGCCTGTGAATGTCTCGCCCAAGACCCGCGGCACGATGTCTCCCCACTCCGCATCGCTCACCAGTCCAAGACACCGTGATGGCACACACCTGCAGACGTGAATGTGAACAGAGTAGCAATCGCGCACGTGAGCAAACGCGCCCCACGAAAAGATGCTCCTCGCCTCCGGCAAATCTTTCGGGCAGCCCCGAAATGTCAACATAATCGCATCCTCAGACGCATCCCGTATGCTTCTCCAAATGAGATACCGAACAAAGACACTAGCTTCTCAACAAAGGGCCATGCCACCAAAGATACGGAAGAACTAGCCGTTCCGCCTCAGTGTCCTCCTGCACGGCCCGGAAATCTTCAAACGTAGGAGTGACTTTGTTGTACGAAAAGTTGTACACATTCCTCCGTACGTCCTGTAACCGAGACGCGGCTCTCAAAAGATCCTAATCCGGCATGAGCTCCTTCAAAGCCCAAACAGATTTAATCCCGTAATGCCTTCGAAAACCCTTTGTTCTCGCCTCGTGTGGTTCCGTACCCACGACCGAAAGTTGTCCAAATATCGCTCTTGCATCCGAGACGGTAACTTGGGAAAGTGGAGCCATAAAAATGAAGGAAACCTTGGAAGTTTGAGAGAATTCAAATGTAATGATCAAAAACAATGCGCTAGCTTCTTACAAATTGCAAAGCCGAAACCGCAATTTAAAGAATCTGGAAATTCACTTCTAGTCCTGGACTCCCTCTCGCAGCTTGACTTGGTCAACTCTGCAGCTACCGCTCTAAATTGGAAACATTTCCAAACAACTCCTCGTTTCATCCTTATGAAACCTCGTGCCGCCCCCGGTTTCATTCAACCAATATCAATATCCCCTCCGCCCTCGGGCTCGCTCGTGCAACAAAGGCAAATAATTAATAATCGGTGCATATAGGCTTAAATTTTGACCCGTTCAATTTTTAATGCATTTCTCATTTTATTTATTTTTTATTAACCTACTTCCTTATTTGCCGAAAATAATGTAAGGTGATCACGTAATAAATGCGTGAAGTATGGGTTCCGCCCCACGGGCGCCTTTTTCAAATACGGTTCAAATCAAATTGTTCCCGACAAATACATGCATTTTGTCTAAACAAAGCGAAAAAGAGGACTACTCCGAGTCCTGCTCGTCATCCGAGCACTCGACGCACTGCTCCACCGCTACCGGATCCGTCGCAAACAAGAAGTCGTCGAATTCCTCCAGGCGGGAATACGCGAAAGGCCTCCTCGTGATATGCGAACTCGAAGACTCTCCCCTCTCGCGCCCGAGTGCGCGAAGAAGAAGGAGCTCCAAATCCAGCCGTTCCGCCCGCGAACCGGCCGAATCCTGTGCAAAGTCCTCCCCACCACTGTGGGAGCGGGCGAATCTTCTCGGCCTAGACGGCCCCCGATCACGGACGTCCACGCTCCCTCCTGGAACTGCACCGCATGAACTCCACGAGTCTCCTAGCGTAGGCGGCCCACCCGTCCACCAGCCTCATGGCGTCGTTGTACGTACGGCCAGTGACACTGCGAACCAGAAAGTCACCGAAGACGAACAAGTACAGATGCAACATTTGGCAGTAATACTACTATCAAAATGCGTAAAATCAAAAGTGCTCACCGGCATTGGGGTCAACCCTCGTATCGTGGTCTCGGCTCATCCGGGAGCGGGATCACAAGTCGCTGCGCGAACCATCCAGCCTCCTCGTACGCCAACCTAGCGCGTGGGATCGGGAGATCTCGGGGACGTCACGGAACCTCGCCCTCTCTATGCCGCACCTTTTGTGGGCTCTCACTCATCCTCAAGAAAGTATCATAGTCCGGCCCCGCTATGATGTACTCGGTATAGAACACGCCCTGTCTATACCTCTCCAACTCATCTATCGGCAAGACGATGCAGGATGCCGCATGTACATAGGAGGATCCACCGGCACCAACGGAATGGACCCCGGCCATACGCCGACGGGTCACCCGCTCCCCTGCATACATAACGCCGCAATGAAGTCCCACTGTGAGCCTCCTCCGCCGCGTCATCTCGCTAGCGACCTGAACCACGCCATAGTGGAACCGACTCCACCAGGTCAGCGAGATCCTCTCGAAGAACTCCCGCTTCGGTGCCCGAGACACCTCCTCATATGACACTCGAGTGCCAACTCTCGACGAGACCGCCTCTCTTCGCTTTCTTACGCCAAACCAAAGCGGGCAGGGGAACAGGGGTCGATACGCCTCCTTGATGTCCCAATCCCGCAGACCGAACACCTCATAGCACTGCACCGCCAAGCAAATGGGAAAGTTATGTCCGCCTACAAAGCGTATACATACGAGTACATGAAAGAGGCAAGGAAGAGAAAAAGACGTAAACTTACATCCAAGACGGGCGTGAAGCGGCTAAAGGAGTGCTCCTCTCCCAGTGAGAACTCGTCCAGTGGAATGGTAGAGCTCGGCCACTCAGGCCTCCCCCACGCGAACCCCCTCACGGCATCCGGACTGCATCGGCGGCCGAACGAGAGGAAGTGACGGGATGTGTCGAAGTCGGGAACAAAGTCGCCGATGGGGCCAAGCAAAAGTCCAAAGGGAACCCTCGAGCCAGGCGCTCCGCGGTCATCCTCAAGGATCCATCCAAATAAGCGGTGACACCCGCCTCCAGATGCCTCTCCATCGGCCTGTACCGAATGCCTAAGCCCCTGGCATCGGTAATATCAAAACCCAGCAGCCCAGACAACTGCTCCGGGGTATAACCATCAACCCACACCAGCATGTTGCCATAAGTCGGCAACCCAGTGATAGCGAAAAAATCCGTGGGAGTCACCATCGCCTCCCCCCATCTGAAATGGAAAGTGTGGGTCGTATCCCACCAATACTCGCTCAAGGCTACAAACATGGACCTGGCCCTCGGCGTATCAGATATCGCAGCCACTGCACTGATGAACCCAGCCAATCCAGAGTCAAGCACCAGCTATCGCGGACTCCTCTCTCCCTCTCGAGCCACGTCCGGGATGATCCCCCACAATGCTCTCACAGTCTCACTGCCTCAAAGGCACCCCGACTCTTCTGGTTGTGAGTATCAACCTCCCCTGTCCCCTGCAGGCAAACAAGACGGAAGCAACGTCAACAAATGCACGAACGCATGTCAAAAGGATGCAATGCAGATACGGTTCTCATTCATTTCCTACATAGATTTCCATCGTTTCAAAAACTCCGTCGAATTCGGAACTTTCAAAATCTTTCGAAAACTCCGTCGAATCCGGAACTTTCAAAACATTTCGAAAACTCCGTCGAATCCGGAACTTTCAAAATCTTTCGAAAACTCCGTCGAATCCGGAACTTTCAAAATCTTTCAAAAACTCCGTCGAATCCGGAACTTTCAAAACACTTCGAAAACTCCGTCGAAACCGGAACTTTCAAATTCTTTTCGAACATTTCGAAAATTTACTCCGTCCCGAATTAAAGCTACTTTAATTTTGGAAAATGCATCTAGACATGGAATTTTGCAACCAAAATTTTTATGTCATCTACCCATGATGTCAATTGAACTACATCCTAGTCAATTTCGCCAACGATTCATGGCAAATTCAAAAGCCCCAATTCAAGCACCAAATCCCTAAGTAAATTCCTAAACAAATTTCTAACATTTAAAGAATGCACATTCTTAAAATTAATGGAATTTGTAGGAAGCTTACTTGTCTTTCGATTCCTCCCTTGGAGTTGTGTCTATCCCTAGCCGGGTAAAACTCCGCCGGATTCAATGGATGAACAATGGTTCGAATGGTCCGAACCAACCGCGTTCTTTCGTCATCGGTCCTTCCATGACGACCCATCGGTGCCCATTCACCTTCCATAGCGATTTCCCTTCACAAATTCGAGCAAACCTTGCAATTTGGTGGAAGTTTTTTCTCTCTTTTTCTCTCCTCTCTCGCCTGAATTAATGGAGGAAGGGGTATGGTTTGCGTCGGACTTGGAGCTGATTTGAATCTGGTCAAATTCAGTCCAAGTCCGGCCGGACTCCTGCTGTAATTTAAAAAAGATTTCTTCCATTTTAGTCCCTCATTTCTTGGCAATTCCAATTTTACTCCTTTTGGCCCCCAAAAGTGTAAAATTTATTCCCAGTTAGTTTTCACTAACGCCCGTCTCCAGACGTTAAATTCCCAGTTAGTTTTCACTAACGCCCGTCTCCAGACGTTAAATTCCCACTTAGTTTTCACTAACGCCCGTCTCCAGACGTTAAATTCCCGTTAGTTTTCACTAACGCTCGTCTCCAGACGTTAAAGTTCCCGTTAGTTCTCACTAACGCTTCGTCTCCAGACGTTAAATTCTCAGTTAGTCCTCACTAACGCTCGTCTCCAGACGTTAAAGTTCCCGTTAGTTCTCACTAACGCTTCGTCTCCAGACGTTAAATTCTCAGTTAGTCCTCACTAACGCTCGTCTCCAGACGTTAAATTCTCAGTTAGTCCTCACTAACGCTCGTCTCCAGACGTTAAATTCTCAATCCCCAGTCGACGTTTGACATTCAAACGCTCACTTCCTTCTCAAGTCGACGTTTGACATTCAAACGCTCATTTACATCCCAAGTTGACGTTTGACATTCAAACGCTCATTTCCACCCCAAACCGACGTTTGACATTCAAACGCTCACTCCTGTCTTCGGACATCAAATCACAATTCCGTCTCCAGACGTTAAATTCCCAGTTGACGTTTGACATTCAAACGCTCAATCATGTCTCCGGACATTCCTGTTACAATCCCGTCTCAAGACGTTAAATTCCCAGTTGACGTTTGACATTCAAACGCTCAATCATGTCTCCGGACATTCCAGTTACAATCCCGTCTCCAGACGTTAAATTCCCAGTTGACGTTTGACATTCAAACGCTCAATCATGTCTCCGGACATTCCAGTTACAATCCCGTCTCCAGACGTTAAATTCCCAGTTGACGTTTGACATTCAAACGCTCAATCATGTCTCCGGACATTCCAGTTACAATTCCGTCTCCAGACGTTAAATTCCCAGTTGACGTTTGACATTCAAACGCTCAATCATGTCCCCAGACATCCCAATCACAATTCCGTCTCCCGATGTCAAAAATTTTTATTGGTTTTCACCAATGTTCACTCTCCCCGGTCGCCAGTCGTAAGCCCGATCGTCCCACCTAGCGGCCATCAAGGTAAGCCCGCACAACAATCCCACTTCAGCGGCCATCAAGGTAAGCCCGCACAACAATCCCCCTTCGGCCATCTTCGTAAGTACGAATACCTTTTTACTCCAGCAAGTGAGCATTTAATTCCTCGGCAGCCGCAGTAAGCCCGAATCCCAAGGCACGAAAGCCTTACAACAATTCTCATTTCAGCGGCCATCAAGGTAAGCCCGCACAACAATCCTTCTTCGGCCGCCGTCGTAAGCCCGAACATTCCTCTCCAGCAGGATCCTAAGGCACTCCTTATAAAGGAACGTCAATCATTATCCTCAGTTCCTAACCGGATTTGTTAGAACTCTGGACGCTTTTCCCCAGCAGATAAATAATTTTCTCCCCGCCAGTCGTAAGCCCGATCGTCCCACTTCAGCGGCCATCAAGGTAAGCCCGCACAACAATCCATCTTCGGCCATCAAGGTAAGCCTGAATACTCATCCCCAGCAGGATTTTAAAGAAGAAACGTCGATCCTTCCGAGTTGTTAATAACGCCAGTTTAACATAACCGTTCTCATCAGTACCGCCGTATCCCCAGCAGGATAAACCTGGCAGCAGCAATAAGCCCAGTACCCAAGGCACGAACGCCTTCATATTAGGATAAACCTGGCAGCAGCAATAAGCCCAGTACCCAAGGCACGAACGCCTTCATATCAGGATAAACGTATCCTCGCAGCTCCGGTTTGAGGCGCCACACGCCCTCGACAGCATCATCAACTCCGGTTTGAGGCGCCACATGCCCTCGTCAGTATCAGCAGCTCTGGTGTGAGGCGCCACACGCCCTCAAAGGTTTCAGAAGTCCCAGCTTCAGACGCCTCACAATAGTCTCCATTCAGGTTCCGGTACCTCGCAATGGTCTCATTCAGGTTCAGACGCCTCCAAACAGTCTCGCTCAGGTCAAGGTCCCCACGCGCGGCCCTTGCACCTTCGAACTACGATCGGCTTGATTCCCGCTCGGGATACGTAGGAATCCTTTCTCTAAGGGTCCAGCCTGCTGGCCGCCCAGGTCTTTCAAAGTAAGGCATCCCTATTTGGATCCTTATCTTTTTCAACAACCCAACCTCCTTCGGAGGAGACGTCGCTGAGGGGCTAACTGTAAGTACCCAAATCCGAATCGTCAAAATCCGTCAGAAAGTTAACCGAAATTCGTTAGCGGCCCACTCCCAGGTTAGCAGGAACTCGTTAAACTCCCGTTGTCGTGCCAGCGAGACGTCCGAGGCTGCCCGTGCATCCCGACATCGAAGCGTACTTAACACGTGTCATCTCACGTAAAAGTATGGCTTTCCCTAAAAAACGCACTTTCCGGCACTTTCCGGGGACATTTCGGACATTTTCCGGACTGTTATTTTAAAAAACGGATAAAACCGGGACCGGGGAACGAACTCCCATGCAATGGGTGAGTCACAGGACACGTTTCCTGCATGCCACAGCCCTCTCGTCACCTTTCAATCACAAATCAAGCTGAAAAGACCAAAATACCCCTGGAATTCAGTCAAAGTCCGGCCGAACTCCCTGTGCAAATTTCCTGAAATTGCCAGCAAACCCCTCAGAATTCCAAAATACCCCAAAGCCCTGGAAATTCAGTCCAAGTCCGTCCGGACTCCTACTGCAATTTTCACCTATAAATAGAAATGGCTGTCAAAGCCAAAGAAAGAACATTTTTTACTCCCAAAAGTCACTACCCCACGGCCCAAACTGGTTTTCACCCCTTCCGAGCTCCCGTTTTATCTCGATTCGCGTGAAACCTTCGTATTTCGATCAAATATGCCCCTTACCACTTCGAAACACCCTTTCGAACTACTTTTTGTGTCCCGTACACACCTTCCGAGCCAAAGGAGTCGTCCCTAGCCATAAGTATAACTCCCTCTCTCTAAATCTCTCGTTTCGTCTCAGTTTACGCGCCAGTCGCTACAACCGTTTCGAACGTCGTTATCAAAATGTAGACGCCTCCGTCTAACGGGGTCCGATACGTTTTAGCCCCTCGATCCTCTTCTCTTTCCGTAAGAGAAGTAATCACGGGTTAAAATGGCGTTCCGACCCCGTTCCGTTTACTTTTATCGTCATTTACAATTCCGGATCGATCGATCCGTTGATTGTCATTTAATTTATGTCATTTACAATTCCGAGCCGATTGGCCTCGTTGATCGTCATTTACAATTTCGAGCCGATTGGCCTCGTTGATCGTCATTTACAATTCCGGATCGTTTGATTCCGTTGATGCCACACTTTAAATACTGTCATTTACAAAGTCCGACCCGTTTGGATCGTGATAGTATTTACTTTTCAAAGTCCGAGTCGCAACCCAATTCGTTGATCACATATCATTTAATACGCATTTTTCCCGTAAAAATAATTAACAATGTAATGCCCGGTTCAAAACCGGAGTTCGTCCTTCGAACTCTCTTTCAAAACGCGCGACATGACGTTTGGCCTCCAAACGCTCATCTTCAAACTAAAAGCCGCCATTTGACACTTAAAATCATTTAATACGCATTTTTCCCGTAAAAAATCGTTAACAATGACACGCCCGGTTCAAAAAACCGGAGTTCGACCTTCGAACTCCTTTTCAAGCTCAAAACCGACGTTTGACATTCAAACGCTCATTTCAAACTCAAAACCGACGTTTGCCACGCAAACGCTCATTTCCGTCTCAAAATCGACGTTTGACATTCAAACGCTCATTTCAAACTCAAAACCGACGTTTGCCACGCAAACGCTCATTTCCGTCTCAAAAACCGACGTTTGACATTCAAACGCTCATTTCAAACTCAAAATCGACGTTTGCCACGCAAACGCTCATTTCCGTTTCACAAACGACATTTGTCATTCAAACGCTCGTCTTTTCAAACAAAGTCACCTAATCAACGTTTGTCATTCAAACCAAGATTAAGCTTGTCATTCAAGCCCCCATTTCAAAAACACACACACATGCACACATTTTCGAGAAAGGTAGAAAGACTCGTCATGCGAGGCGTTTCGGGCGATCTCGTAATACTCTACCCGAAACGTAACGTGACCTCCGAACCTAACAATCTCTGGTACTCAAAGCTTTTTACTCGTTTTTGCTACCAATAAAAATGACCCCCCCCCATTTTCAAAGCTTTTTCCTAAGTTTTTGCTACCAATAAAAACGACACCATTTTCAATAGCCGTTTCTCAACATTTGGGCTCAAAATACAAAAACCGCGTGGCGACTCCTCATTTTTTTTCCTTCCCATGAAGCGAGGTCTCAGACACCAACCCCCCGCGAAAGACAACCACCTTTCGCATCGCGCGAAATCCGGGTAATTTCAGATTCCGGTTTTGTTGACATCATGTCTGGCATGGAAGAGATTGGTTTCATCGTCTTCGTTGTCGCTTTCACAGAGAACTTGCTTTTCTCGGGGAGATAAGCGTTGGTACCCTTCCTGCTGTGTGGTTAGGTATCCTTTGTACTGTGCCATTCCATCTCCTAGGTCATCGGGACCGTTGACCACCCTCGTTTGGCAGAGGGGGTTGGATGAGAACAGACGGTAGTCGAGGAAGTTGCCGTGAGCAAAACCCCTCAGGTCGAACTGGTCTAGAGTGGCCTCTAGCTTTCTGTCTGAAGCTGCTTGTGACACTTTAAGGGCTTGGTCCATGTGGGTCCTCTGAGCTTGGTTTTCATCCCAGAGATGGTTCTCTTGAGCGGCTAGTTCCATGAGGGCTTTCCTTGCGAGAGCTAAACATTCTCCGTAGGTGCGCGCCGTCTGACTAGTGTCCAGAACTGTGATCACATCCAAATCTCCGAATGGCGGAAATACTTGGATTATGTTGACGAAGGAAGTCGGGCTGGGACATTCCATGCGGCCTTCCTTGATCTCGACTACCAAGAAATTCGCCCATATCTGCTTGATTGCACCCACGGGGGTGTTGAATTCTGCGATGTTGATAGTCTCGTGATCTCGCTGGATCGCCAAGTCTATCAGAGCTAGCAGTTTGCTGGCGGGATGTCTGAATCCGTGGCCGTGACGACTGGGAGCAGAATCAAACTGGAGCATGTTGATGCTGAGGTGGTCATTTCCCTCGTCGAAAGCTGACTCTGTCTTGCGGGGAAGACCTTTACAGATGTTTTTGGGGCGGCTACCGGAAGCGTTCCCGAGGTTAATCTGATTCGTAGCAGGGTGAGGAGCTTTGTCTCCTTCGCTGTTGCCCTTGGCCTTGACGGCGCTTGTGGCTTTAAGCTTGACTGACGGCACGGGCCGGTTGCCACTGGGGCTGGTAGTCGGAATTGATGATGAGCTCTGAGCTCGATTGGCCAGGGCCTCGTTTACCATGAGCAGGCAGTCGTCGAGGGTAACTTTGGCGTTGCAAAATCTGATAATGAGGACCGGATCCTTGGCATCATCGGGATATCTGGAATAGATGATGTTGACGAAGTCGTCGTCAGTCACTTGATCAGAGGGGTTTGTAGACACCCCATTCTGAACACATCGGAACATACTTATACCACTCTAAGTCTCGCTTTGAGTCAGGAAGTAGAAATCCACCATTTCGTCATGTTTCGTTAAGTTTTGACTAACCACCGTTAGTTTGGGACTAAACTGCATACGAGATAACGAGGAAAGGACAAAACTGTCCACAGGAGCAATATCTCGCCGCGAGATGGCGTGTCTCGCGCGAGATATCCCCCCTCTGCAGATTGCATATGACAGTTCCCTCGTCGATTTCAACCTCTTTTCGGGATAAAACTTTATCTCTCCGGCCAACCAATAAGATTTGGGGTCTAGAACCATCTGATAGGGTTTTACCTCTCCACTTCTTCCTATCCATCCTCTATAAATACTTGGTGACTTCCAAGGTTCAAAGGAGGAGGACCCCCCGGAAATCAACCGCAAATTTTCACAACAAACACACATTTTGTTGGCTTCTTTCCCTGAAAGAATCCTACAAAAATCACCCTAAAAACTCACCTCATAGTTTGTTTGTCAACCTTGTTGATAAACAAACATCAAGCTCCAAGTCAAGGACCGAGGCGAAGCTCTGTCCGTGTCAAGAGTCGATTCTAAACTTGAGTCGAAACTCTGCCCAAATTACCCCACGCAAGGTAACCCCTAAATCCCTTTCTAATTGATTGTTAGAGTGGTATAAGTCCATAGAATCTAGGATCGGCCTAGAGCCTCTCCAAATCATGGAGACGGTCTCGAAGCAATCGATCATACATTCCGTTTAACCCCGTTAAATGGACCTTTGTTTATAATATTTAAAATCATTTTTCTCTTCTTTTGAAAACCTCTCTTTTCTTTAGCAAGACCGATCTCCGGATTGGGTGAAATGGATGCTCCTTGACCTACCCATTTCATAACCTAAGCCCCGAACCCAAATCTCTTTCAAAATGGTTTTCCTATTTTCTTCAATCGAATAATATAGGTAGCGAATCAAAATGAAAAGCATAAAAATTCTTTTTCCTCACAACGCTACAGTGGCGACTCTGCTGGGGATTTAAAATTAAGAGGCTTAAACTTGCGTCAAAATTAAAAGAGAGGTTTTCAAAAAAAAATTGTAAATTCGAATTTTTTGCTCTCAGATGAGGCATGTCTCGCGGCGAGTTATCATATCTCGCGCGAGATATTGCTTCGGCAATCTGGTTGTTTTCTGGTTTCTCCCGTTTGTCTCATAGTCCAAGACGAGAGCCGAACATGCAAGGGGGATCCCAGCATTCATTATCTGCAGAGTTCCCGCATCTTAAGGCCTCCCTTAAGGTGTAGAACTCGAACCTTCGTTTCCTTTAAATAATTGATTATTATTTATAAACTCCGTGCGATTGGGTTTTATTTAATTAAAGTCCGGTCCATTGGGGATTCGGGAGTTGTAAATTGAATTGTTTATCTCTCTTTCTCTCTCTTTAAGTGGAACTACGATGGCCTGAGTCTTCCTAATTTGGGAGAAACGTAGGCAACCACTTGGTGCGGCCACTATCTGTTTTCTTTTTGATTTTTCAAAAAAAAAACTCTCTATTTTACTCTATCACCTAGATTGACTATCACACACGCGCACTCATATTATAACTGTCATTACACTACATACCCTCTATAAACCCGGGACCCACACTAAGGACGGATGACGGTAACCACCTAGTCGCCGGTCTCTCCGAAGTTGGACAATCCCACTCCGCGTATTCAATCCACCTAGATTGTCATATCGCGGGGAGCCTAGCCTTCCAGCCTTGCATCGCCACATACTCATGTAGATTGTCCTTTTAGGATCACTCTGTGACCGGTCGGTTTTGACTCGGTGATCTTTTCTTGTTTTTGATCAAAACAAAGCCATGCAAAATTGACAATAAAGAAGGATTCAGAAAAGTCCCTTCGGAAAAGTCCCTTCGGAAAAAGTCCCTTCGGAATGACCCTTTCGGATGTCCCTTTGAAAAAAATACATATATGTATAATCCTTCGAAAAACGATCTTACATGGCTTTGTTTTACAAAAATCGGATTGATTGCTTAGTCGTTAGGTTCTGATAAAGGCCTTAGAAACCCCTCAAAACGGACTTTCCGTTCCGACCAAAAATTAGGTCTAAATAAAAATCGACTTTCCGTGTGGTTATCTCGCGCGGGACAACATATCTCGCGCGGGATAATGCTTCTGTTTGCTGAATCTGAGCCTGAGCCATTTTGAGCCTGCTTCTGACTCGTTGGGGCTAGATCTGATATCTTCATCTCTTCGCGTCGGTTTTCGAAGCTACTCAACTCCAAGACTCCCAACACAATGTCCGACGTTGACAACATTCCGGGTAACGAAACTACGTCCGAAAACAACCCACAAACTTACGGAAGAAGCCAATGATCGCCTAGAAGTGCAAGCTTCCCAAATCCACACTCTCGTGGAAGAAATTCAAGAGCTTAGGGCTGCACTAGCCAACAAAGAAAAGAAGAAGAAAAATGATTCTTCCTCGGGAGAAGAGGAGTCATACACCAAAAGGGCCAAGGGTCGCCGCAAAAGCAAAGGCAAGAAAAAGAGGTACGAGTCTAGCTCGTCATCTTCCTCATCGACAATGAAAGCTACACATCCAAGAAAGAAAGCAAGGGGGAAAGCAAGAATGAACCCCTTACCATGGCCATGCTAGAAAAGAAACTTGCATCCTCGATGTGAGTAAGGGAGCCTCGCTCTCTATTGATTACGATACCCTTCGTCGAGTCCATGTCAAAGCTTCCTAGAAAGTACAAGACACACGACATTGCAAAATTCAATGGCACCACCTGTCCCAAATCACATTTGGAGACTTACTCTGGAGCCATGCTTTGCCTATGGGTGTCGATGACAACCCGTTGGCCCAATGCTTTCCACAAACTCTCGATGGTGCCGCTAGAGATTGGTATATGACCCTTCCACTCTCTACAAGACTCGGCGGCCACTCGCTAGTTGTACTTTCCAAAAGCAATACGAGGACAACTCCACTTATCGCACCACTAGAAGGGATCTTGATCAAACCAAGACTTCCGACGAATCCTTCACAGATTTTGTCAAAAGGTGGAGAACCAAACTAATCGAAATTGTTGATAGGCCCAGCCTAGGCAGGCAAATTCACATCCTCATACAATGCCTTAGAGAGGAATATCAAGACAAGCTAGCCGGCAACTATTTTCCTAGCTTCGCCGAACTTCACAAGTCGGGCATACGGTTAGATGACCTCATCAAACAGAAAAGGGAAGTCAAGAAAGAAAGTGGATTCCGTTACAACAAGAGCTCTTCTTCCTCTTCCAATCCCAAGGACGCATCTGTCAATGCCATTGTCTTCAATCATCCCGGAAATGGTAAATACTCTGCAATACCTCCACCACAAAAGAAGAAGAAGGATAGACATTATGACAAGCTTGAAGGAATCACCCAAGAAAAACTCTTCGAAGTGCTTGTCAAGAATGGGAAAATCAAACCAAGAGAAGGTGGGCCTCCAAAGAAAGATCTTCCTGCCAACCATGCTCATCACCTCTTCTGCAAGTACCACAACTTCACCGGTCACGACACCAACTCTTGCTTCCACTTGAAAGATGTCATCCAAGATTTGTTTGACGATAAAGAGATAGGATTACCTAATGTTGTTACTAATCCTTTGCCAAACAATGAGGTCAATCTGATAGAGATAGAAAGTAGCTTCGAGGACCCTACTCGTCTAGCCACAATTGTGGATGAGAGCCCTCTTGAATTTAATAAATCTTCTTTCTGTTATATGATGTCTTGGGAGGAAATCTTAGAACAAAAGGGAAAAGGGTCTAAAACAGTCAACCTACTCACACGATCCGGTCGTGTGATCACCAACAAAGACCCAAGGGATGAAAATCCTCCAAAACAAGCCAAAGCCTCATCGCCAAGCGAACCGGAGGATCCTCTCTTAACTCAGTTAAAAAAGACACAAGCAAACATCTCAGTTTGATCTCATAGGAGCATCTCACAAGCACCGTGAAATGTTGAAAAAGGCATTGGCTCAAATGACCATTTCCTCGGAAGCAACACCCGAAGAGCTCACTCAAATGATTGGCCAAGTGCAATTTGGTAACGTCATCACTTTCACTGACTTGGACCTCCCGTCCTATGGGAACAATCATCATGAGGCCCTCTACATAACTGCTAAGGTGAATGGGTACCGAATGCCACGCACTTTGATCGACAATGGTTCTGCAATCAATGTCCTCCCAAAGAAAACCTTATCATCCTTAGGCCTCACCCACAAAGACCTCAAGCCATCCGGGCATACTGTAAGGGGGTACGATTGTACTGCTAGAACTGCTCTAGGATCAGTCGTGATACCTGTAGAAATGGGGCAAGTCACTATGAGCATCGAATTCCAAGTCATCGACATACCGACATCCTTCAACTTGCTGCTTGGTCGCCCTTGGCTACACGACATAGGGGGTTGTGAATGTGTGCCCAAAATTTTTGTTTATTGGAATTCACGCGAGTTTGAAGACATCCGAGTTATTTGAAAAACGGAGTCGCCACGCCATTTTGATTACCTCAAAACTTTGAAAAAAAGGTTTTATGGGTTCGGAGGTTAAGTTACCCCTTGGGAAGAACGTTTGGCGTTCACCCAAAGTGCCTTGCCGGAGCAAGTCTCCCGAGATTTCATTAATCGTGTTTGCTTGCGTGCTTTCTTTGTGTGCATGTGTTTGAAAGTAAGGGGGAATGTCCCAAGTTGTCTTCCGGACGTACAAACCATTTGTTGGTTGTCGCTCGGGATTTCTTGGAATTTATGTATTTGGGATTATGATCCCGTCCTCATCTTATGACTTGTGATCATCGCATTTTAAAACCTCGGGACCCTCGGGACTTGCGTGATCGAGAGAATGACTCTCTTTTGGTCAAAGATGAGGTTCTTTAGGAAGGAATGTCCTTAGCCCATCAATCCTACGCTTTAAGACGGTCGAGCTCGTATAGAGGCTTCATACTCATTCTTAAGCGATAATCGGAGATATAGGGTTCAAGGTTATCCTTTTCCTAAAGAAATCATGAACCTTTAATGGAAGGAACGATGCAAAGATGAGAACTTTTACACCGGTCCGTTCCAAGGTTGGGGGAAAGGGGAAATGCATGATGAAAATGACTCTTTAATGAAAAGATGACATTTTGGTTTTAGCAAATGATGCTTTTTGATTTAAAGGAATGATCTTTATGCAAGTGATGCGTAAAGATAGGATTTTTATGCAAATGATGCATTTTTATTGAAAAAGGGGTTTTGATGCAAAGGATGCATTTTTATTGGAAAAGATTTGATCTTTATATGCAAATGATGCATAAAGATAACATTTTTATTGGAAAATAGAGATTTTAGGTGCAAAGGATGCACCTTTATGAAAAAGACTACATTTTTATGACAAATGAGGTCTTAATGCATGCTAAGGGGAAGGGGGTGATAAAGAAATGATCTTTATGAATAAATGCCAAGTCCCAAGCAATATATATGAATGCAATGAGCAAGTATATCAATTAAAATGCAAGGTTAGGGCGTGCGAGGTTACCAATCGTTTCCTTTGCTTCTTCGGACGGAGCTAGGAGGAGAGGTTCTTCTTGGGTCTTCAAGGAGGAGGGAGATGGCTTCTTGAGCCTCTTCTTCGCCTTCTTGAGCCTTCAAGGGTGTTCTTCACGTCTTGATTGCTATGGAGTGTGTGTGTTTGTTGTTGATTGTTTGTGTTGTTGTGTGTTGAAATGGGTAGAGGAGGGCTCTATTTATAGGCAGTCTGGATAAGGCTAATGAAGCCGTGCGGCTGCAGGCCCTTTGCAAATGAGGCCGTGCGGTCTTATCCATTGTGACTCAGCATTCTAGAACCATGCAAGGTGGCATTATTCTAGAACCTTCTCCCTAATTAAGAAAAACGTGTTTTCTTAATTAGGAAGGCTCCATACAGCCCTAATTTTAATTTGGGACTGCTCTAGGACATTTCCGGAACACTAGGAAGGTCCGGGGAATTACCGGGAAACTTACCGAAATGTCGGGAAAATTAACCGGAAGGCATGAGCCAGATTTGGGTACTTACAGAAGCCCCTCGGCAACGTCACTTGCAAGGCGAGTGGGGTTGTCGATAGAAAAGGATCCGATCTGGCGAATGCCGAGACGGATTGGGTGACCAAGGTGGTCGAGTGGCTGAACCTTTTGGAAGGCTACCTACGTATCCCGGAGGAATCAAGCCAGGCCGTAGTTCGGGATTAGGATCCGCTGGGGAAGGAAGAAGAGAAACTGGTCTCTTGCCGGGGAAAAAGAAGAGAAAATGACCTAGGAGGTCAAGCAATTGATCCTACTGGGGATATGCTAGGAGTGACCCAGGTGGTCGGATATCTGAACTTTTATGAGGGGGCGCTTTATCACTGAGGAGTGACAAAGAAACAAGGTGACCAAAGTGGTCGAATGGCTGGACCTTTTATAAAAGGCTACCTACGTATCCCGGAGGAATCAAGCCTTGATCGTAGTTCAAGCATCACTAGATAGTTAGGAACGATGTCTAGGATCCTTGAGATTTTGACAATTCGGAGGCTGTCACCTGAAGAAGCTAGAGCTTATGGCGCTATCTCTTTATGACGGAGATAGAGGTAACTTAAGTTGGGAAACTTGAGCGTACGTCACTATTCGCGGATAGAGGTAGCACAGGTTGGAATGACTTGGGCATACGTCACTATTCGCGGATAGTGGTAGCACAAGTTGGAATGACTTGGGCATACGTCACTATTCGCGGATAGTGGTAGCACAAGTTGGAATGACTTGGGCATACGTCACTATTCGCGGATAGTGGTAGCACAAGTTGGAATGACTTGGGCATACGTCACTATTCGCGGATAGTGGTAGCACAAGTTGGAATGACTTGGGCATACGTCACTATTCGCGGATAGTGGTAGCACAAGTTGGAATGACTTGGGCATACGTCACTATTCGCGGATAGTGGTAGCACAAGTTGGAGCACAAGTTGGAATGACTTGGGCATACATCACTATTCGCGGATAGAGGTAGCACAAGTTGGAATGACTTGGGCATACATCACTATTCGCGGATAGAGGTAGCACAAGTTGGAATGACTTGGGCATACATCACTATTCGCGGATAGAGGTAGCACAAGTTGGAATGACTTGGGCATACATCACTATTCGCGGATAGAGGTAGCACAAGTTGAAATGACTTGGGCATACCTCACTATTCGCGGATAGAGGTAGCACAAGTTGGAATGACTTGGGCATACATCACTATTCGCGGATAGAGGTAGCACAAGTTGGAATGACTTGGGCATACATCACTATTCGCGGATAGAGGTAGCACAAGTTGGAATGACTTGGGCATACATCACTATTCGCGGATAGAGGTAGCACAAGTTGGAATGACTTGGGCATACATCACTATTCGCGGATAGAGGTAGCACAAGTTGGAGCACAAGTTGGAATGACTTGGGCATACATCACTATTCGCGGATAGAGGTAGCACAAGTTGGAATGACTTGGGCATACATCACTATTCGCGGATAGAGGTAGCACAAGTTGGAATGACTTGGGCATACATCACTATTCGCGGATAGAGGTAGCACAAGTTGGAATGACTTGGGCATACATCACTATTCGCGGATAGAGGTAGCACAAGTTGAAATGACTTGGTCATACGTCACTATTCGCGGATAGAGGTAGCACAAGTGAAGTTGGAATGACTTGGGCATACATCACTATTCGCGGATAGAGGTAGCACAAGTTGGAATGACTTGGGCATACATCACTATTCGCGGATAGAGGTAGCACAAGTTGGAATGACTTGGGCATACATCACTATTCGCGGATAGAGGTAGCACAAGTTGGAATGACTTGGGCATACATCACTATTCGCGGATAGAGGTAGCACAAGTTGGAATGACTTGGGCATACATCACTATTTGCGGATAGAGGTAGCACAAGTTGGAGCACAAGTTGGAATGACTTGGGCATACATCACTATTCGCGGATAGAGGTAGCACAAGTTGGAATGACTTGGGCATACATCACTATTCGCGGATAGAGGTAGCACAAGTTGGAATGACTTGGGCATACGTCACTATTCGCGGATAGAGGTAGCACAAGTTGGAATGACTTGGGCATACGTCACTATTCGCGGATAGAGGTAGCACAAGTTTAGAGTTTTGACAATTCGGAGGTCTGTCACCTAACGTTATCCCGTTATAACGGAATAACGGAGATTGCGAAAAAGGTTGGATTTTGTAGAGAAGTTGGAAGGAATCAATAGTTTTTGTAAAGAAAAGTGGGACGCACCCGAATAATTTTTTGTAAAGAAAACTGGGATGTATCCTGATTATTTGAAAAATAAAATTGAAAATGCCAAGGGCAAATAAACTGAATCACAGAGGTAAATTTGTAAAATAGGCCTCGGGGGCACTAGAGGGAAAACTGAATTGAAAGTGATTGAAAATGCCAGGGGCAATAAAAGGGTAAAAGAAGCCTACGGGGGGACAAAATTGTAAAATGGAGCCTCAGGGGCAAAATTGCAAAGAGATGCTGGTCCCTTACTATAAGGATGGAAACGGGGTGACCTAGGAGGTTAAACGGCCGATCCTATTAGGAATGTGCCAAATAAAAGGGGGGTGACCAATGTGGTCAGATAGTTGGACTTTTATGAAAAGCTTACGCACCATTGAGGAATGGGGAAAGAAAAAAGGTGACCAATGTGGTCGGATGGCTGGACCTTTTATGAAAGGCTACCTACGTATCCCGGAGGAATCAAGCCTTGATCGTAGTTCAAGCTTTACCTAGACAGTTAGGAATGATGTCTAGGATTTTCGACGTTTTGACAATTAGGAAACCGTCGCCTAGAGTTATCTCGAAGGCACTTTTGGGAGAAAATGTTATCATTAGCAATTGGCACGTTACTTGAGCCTAGGGGTGATTTTTAAACATGGTAGGGGCTGGGTTTGGATATACATATGGAATGTATTTGGGAATTGTTTGAGACGGGTTTCAAACAGGTGGGGTTGTATCCCTTGGGTGCGGGATGAAGGCTTGTTCTTTGTTGTCAACGTGGACGAGAATTCCTTCTTGGGCCGAGGCTGGGTTTAAACCTCGGGTCTTGACTAAGGTCCTTTTCTTAAACTACGGCGCTTGAAGGCGATGCCGATGTGCTTTACAACCAAAGCAGATGTTGGAGTGACCAAACCTTTCTTCTAGGGATGGATATGACTTATTGGAGCTCCGGTCGGAGGAAAAACTTTCTACAAAACCCCATGTCTTACTAAAGCCAGGAAAGATCCTTTCATTTGGCAAAGCCCCGGTTGAATGAGCTGAGCAAGCGAAGTGACTTGGCGAAGCCCCAGTCTGGTGACCTAAAAAATCCCAATCTGATTGGTATTGCGAACGTGATTACGAAATTGATCGACCAAGACCGAATCCATCTAGGGACCTAGTGAAGAATCCGATATGAACCCTAAGCATGGCTAAAGAAGCCCCGAGTTTAAGGGAATGACTTGGCAAAGCCCCGCATCGGAAGAGTTTCGAGGCGCCCTAATGCGAATTGTAGCAGAAGAGGGAAAACCTATCCTTTTTCTTTTTTTTTTATTTCTATTTTTTTTAGTCAACCAGTCAACCTTAAGGAGACGCAGACAAAGAGAAGAATTTTAGGAAGATATGTACATGCAGGGGCATATTTTTTGAAAGGTGGGAATATATCCCGATTTTGTGTTATTCCGATGGCCTTATTCGATGTAGGCACAAAACTCGCTTTGGGTTTGACTCTTTTGAGAGAGTATAAGCGTAGAAGGGTTTGTAAAAGTGTATGGAAGCCCCTGTTGACAGAAAATCAGTGTTTAGCACTATTTTTCCTAAGATGTAGAAAGAGAAGACTTGTCAAGACATCTGAAAACTTGTTTTATTTACGATGATCACAAGATTGCTTAAAACCCTTTATTAATGTTCGGGTTATTCAACCACTAATCTCGATATGAAAAAACATTCTTATTAGTCATGAGGAGAAAGTCAACCAATGCCGCGGATCAAGGTTGGCTGGTGTGAAAGAAAGGTTTGTGTATAGGGAGGTCATTGATGAAACTGGGTTTTACGGGATCTCGGCTTGTGTCTATGGGAGAGGTCATTTGATGAGACCGAATTCTCTGGGATTTGAATATGCTTATGAGGGAGGTCATTGATGAGACCGGATTTTCTGAAACTTGGATATTCTTATGAGGGAGGTCATTGATGAGATCGGATTTTCTGAAACTTGGATATGCTTATGACCGGACCATTGCTGGTTGCCTACGTTCCCCTCATTATGAGGAGCTCAGGTCGCCGTAGTTCGGCCTTGGCCGGACTGTGTTTGGTTTTGGGAAATGGGATTTGTGGTTCCTTTAGTGAAAAGGCTTAGGATGAGATGATGAGGTGTGGGCCTCGGGATGATTCCTTGACCAAGTCATCTTTGGACGGTTGCTTCTGATTTTCGTCTTTCAATTGGGGGAGGAAGGATTTTGCATGTGCCTAAAGGCTTATGAGATGCTTCTGCTTTTGCTTCGATCGCCCCATTGTTATCGACAACATCTATTCTTCGAGCTTTGACTTTGTCTGTCCGTCTTTTGATTGGCGGTGCTGGGTCCTTGGCCTCATTTTTTTATGTGCAACCCTGTTTTTTGCCTAGACTGCCCTTTTTTTGGGATTTTCAGCCTAGCTGGGCTTTACTCTTTTTGCACTAAGATTTTTTCCTTCTTTTTTTTTTATGTGCAACCCTGTTTTTTGCCTAGACTGCCCTTTTTTTGGGATTTTCAAATTTAGCCGGGGCATTACTCTTTTCGCACTACATTTTTTTTTTTTTTTTTGAAGCACCTGAGGGCCAAGGCGAGCCCCTGCTTGAACATTCTTGATACCCTTGAGGTTGTTGCCGACACGGGGTCAATCTTTTGAAGCTGAGTGGCCTTTTGCTGTCCCTTGATGATGCCGCCGTTGTTGACTTGGTCAAGGTGATGGGGAGGACATGGTTTGGGAAAGTGTATGGCTTTGATGAAGGCCTTTTGCGGGGTGAGGAAAGTGTATGGCTTGATGGCATTAGTTGACTTTCTCACACCGATTAATCAGAATGTGAATTATTTCAAGAGATTATTTGTTGAGCAATGCAAATGATCATATAAAATAAAACCATTTCATTAAATGTAATGTAGGTGTGCAAATAATGTCTTAAGTCTAGCAAGAAAAGAAGAAGACTCTTTTATAGAAAATTGAAGATTAATTACAATGTCCATGGAGGACTTGATTTGAAAGAGAAAAGTACTAGAACCTACGAAGGTTGACTAAGAGACTATTTTTTTTTCTCTTTTTTTTTTTTTTTTTTTTTTTTTAAGGATAGGTAAACCCTAGTCTAGCTACTCTTATTTGGTTGGGTTTGCCAGGGAGCTTGAGCTTTCCTTCGTAGATCGCCCACCGAATTTCTTTCTTGATTCACACACTTGTACGTCACATGCCCAAAATGCTTGTGGTACTCGCAGAACTTGGTCCTCAACTCTTTTGGGGTTTCTTGGCTTATAATTCTCGAGAGGTGTGAGAAGGCCTCGTTTCACCAAATCATCGAAAACTTTGCTCATGGGCATCCCGAAATCATCGGCCGACGTTTCGACCTTGTACATCTGAATCGACCTCTTACCATAGCTTTACGTTTTTGGCCCATGGAGGTTCTCGAGCTTCCCATTTTCTATCAACTCGGATCTCATGCCTCAAATAGGTGCAATCATCAGTGTTGTGCCCAGGGTATTGATGGAAAAGACAGTGCTTGGACTCATCCAACCGAATACTGGGGTTCCTGGGCTTCCAATTTTCCAGTGGCTTTATCAGTTTTTCTTTCACTAGCTCTTCCAGAATCTTGCTTAAAGGCATATCCGTATTGCGGAGTTTTCGGGAGACATTGTTGTTCTCAAGACTCGGAGTTCCATTGTCCAGTTGGTTCCATTGTTGGATTTGGATGAAGGAGGCTACGACACTCTTTCCTTTGTGAGGAACTGGTGCTGACATGGGTACGGTTCTGTTTGGTCTTTGGTGGCATTGGGTCATGTTTGGTGGAGTCATTTCCTTGCTTGGTTCGACGTCTGGGGTCGAGGGAGTATTGATACTCATCATGAAGTCAAACTTCTCTTGCATTTGTTTCACTTGTTCCATCAATATTGCCACATGGGGGTCAACGGGGACTCTCGAGTTATTGGAAATCGCAATGTGACTTTTATCGGCGGAGGGAAACGTTAGCAAACCGACGGCTGAATTCATTAAGCCCGTAGGTGACAAACTGGGGACTTGAATCATCCTTTGGAAACTCTGATCGCACTCAGTGGGTGTAGGGGCTTTAACATAGCCACATAACTCAAATTGATTATGCGAAGCCGGAGCGTAAACTGGCAGGTATTGCTGAAACTGAGGAACAGGTGAGGTGAAGCCCAATCCGTTCTGAGGAGTTGAGGGCGATGGAGCCCGGATGAGCTGGGATGCTGGAAAGGACTGAGGAGAAGTGGTCCTTGGCAAGGGATCATATGTGGATGGAGGAAGGTATTGGTTATAGGATGGGGGGTCTTGGTCATAGGATGAAGGGACTGAAATCACTGTTTCCAAAGTCTCATCTTCGACTACCACCAGAGAACCGTTCGGCTCAACTGTGACCTGAACTCCATGACGACGGAGTGCGTCAATGAGCATGGCTTGCTGTTCTTGATGAACCTTATGGGCGCTTTCTAAAGCCAGGACTAACTCTTCCTTCCTAACCATCTGATTCCCTGCACCCTCACTGTTTTCTGTCAAATCTGCCATTCTCGACTCTGCGGGCCGATGAGCTGTCGAACCTAAGGTTTTCTGAAAAGCCGCTGACCCAGTATTCTAGTCCACTTCTTTCTCGCTGCGGGAAAGGGACAGGCAAGGTTTAGACTCGGGGATAGGTAAGGTTTAGACTCGGGGATAGGTAAGGTTTAGACTCGAAGGTAAGTGTTTAGGCTGAAGGCTCAAGTAACATGCCCTTATCGCTTTAACTTTTGCTCGAAACGCATTTTCTCCTAATCCTAATTAATCGGAAAAGATGAGACCTTGAAAGGTCAAGATTGGAAGTAGAGATCGGACCGAAGGGGGTCACGATTAAGGATTTGACCATGAAAGGTCGAGTCGGGAAATCGGAGATTGGACCGAGGAGGTCTCGATTAGAGATTGACCATGAAAGGTCGGGACAAGAAAATCAAAAATCGGACCGAAGAGGTCTCGATTAGGGTTTGACCATGAAAGGTAGGGATAAGGAAAACGGAGATCGGACCGAAAAGATCTCGATTAGGGATTTGACCATGAAAGGTCGGGATGAGGAAAACGGAGATCGGACCGAAAAGGTCTCGATTAGGGATTTCAGAGATAGGAACATGCAATTATGATTACACTAATTGTTCAAGTTTACTTAAAACAATGTCTTTTATTAATCTCTAATTGGTTGGAAAAGGGGTTCTGCCCTTCTTTTTCACAACTACTCTAGATCCTGGATCAGTGGGTTCCGTCACTACGTCTATAAGCCCCTCGTATTCCACCCGTATTTCGACCTCCCAGGGTGGGCGCCCCGGCGAGGGTCCTATAGGGCACGCGGATCCCACCGACCGAGAGTAAAGAACGCTCCTATCGGGTCTAGCGGGTCATAGGACTTTTCAATGCACGAGCGATGCGGATTATGGTCAAGGCAATACCGAGAAAGTCTCGTCTCTACGCCTACGGAGTTTTGGCAGAGTTTCGCTTGAGTGAAATGACGTTTTGACTTTCGGTAATGTCCGAGAAAATAATAGGCATGGGTCGGGCGGCGAAAGCCGGATGACACGGTGTCACATTGAACTTCGTTGCATACGCCGGGCGTGAGTCAGAATCGAAGTCAATGCCGGGTCAAGATCTTGCCAATTTTTCCTTGTCGGAATTTTGGCAGAGCTTCGCTTGAGCGAAAGATCTTTTGATTTGTTGGCAAAGACTCGGTCTTGACTCTTACGCATTCCGTGCGGGTCAAGGTCAATAGTCAATGTCGGAGTCGAGATCTCGCCAATTTTTCCTTGTCGGAATTTTGGCAGAGTTCTTCTTCCGTTATGAACTAAGGTTTGACCTTTACGAGGGTATGCAACTGGGCTATATGACACGGACTAGACCAAAAACCAACCAAAAGTCACGGTTTTTGAAACGTGTGACACGGGACCGTGCATCGGTCGACACCGGCCGCCATGGGAGGTTGGAATGATTCCGTGCGCGCCCGGGAGCATCGTAAGGCTGTCCGTGATCGCACTGAACCACTCCGGGTTAAAGGACGTGCGTGCAAAGTGTACAGGATATATCAGGTGCGCGTAGTGTGCGGTCTCCTAAAATTGTTCCTTTTTTAGTTAAAACAGAAATTTTCATAAATGTGTTTTAAAGGAATGATTTTCAGGACGGGGAGAATGCAAAGACGTAAATTTTCTCGGAAGCCCCAGCCGTGGAGCCGAGTAGCCCCAAGCCGCTAGGACTTGCCTGATTAACCTTGATTTTTCCCTGGTGGAATTGCCACTGAGGTCGTATGGTCAGAATCCTATGAGGATTAGCCGTACGACTGCATGGATCAATTTTCCAGGTTCCACTCCTTTGCGATATATTTTATGCTCAAAGTAAGAACGAAGATCCAAGATGCAAATGATGCAATGCAAGGTAAAGAAAGCAAGCACGATTAATGAAATCGACGACGGGAGTCTAACCCGCTCAAAGGGAAAAGCTTTCTTATTTTTTCAAAAAATTTTCGAAAAGGGATACTGGTACGTGGGATTGTTAAACCACCGGTTATCCCAAGCCCCGGGTTAGGGAGCGATACAGGAAGGTTAAGTGGGTTCCACCTATATACCAAGTATCGATTTTTGTTTTGAAAATAAAGCTTTTCTCCTTTGGGTATCCCCAGCGGAGTCGCCAAACTGTGAATGTGTGCCCAAAATTTTTGTTTATTGGAATTCACGCGAGTTTGAAGACATCCGAGTTATTTGAAAAACGGAGTCGCCACGCCATTTTGATTACCTCAAAACTTTGAAAAAAAGGTTTTATGGGTTCGGAGGTTAAGTTACCCCTTGAGAAGAACGTTTGGCGTTCACCCAAAGTGCCTTGCCGGAGCAAGTCTCCCGAGATTTCATTAATCGTGTTTGCTTGCGTGCTTTCTTTGTGTGCATGTGTTTGAAAGTAAGGGGGAATGTCCCAAGTTGTCTTCCGGACGTACAAACCATTTGTTGGTTGTCGCTCGGGATTTCTTGGAATTTATGTATTTGGGATTATGATCCCGTCCTCATCTTATGACTTGTGATCATCGCATTTTAAAACCTCGGGACCCTCGGGACTTGCGTGATCGAGAGAATGACTCTCTTTTGGTCAAAGATGAGGTTCTTTAGGAAGGAATGTCCTTAGCCCATCAATCCTACGCTTTAAGACGGTCGAGCTCGTATAGAGGCTTCATACTCATTCTTAAGCGATAATCGGAGATATAGGGTTCAAGGTTATCCTTTTCCTAAAGAAATCATGAACCTTTAATGGAAGGAACGATGCAAAGATGAGAACTTTTACACCGGTCCGTTCCAAGGTTGGGGGAAAGGGGAAATGCATGATGAAAATGACTCTTTAATGAAAAGATGACATTTTGGTTTTAGCAAATGATGCTTTTTTGATTTAAAGGAATGATCTTTATGCAAGTGATGCGTAAAGATAGGATTTTTATGCAAATGATGCATTTTTATTGAAAAGGGGTTTTGATGCAAAGGATGCATTTTTATTGGAAAAGATTTGATCTTTATATGCAAATGATGCATAAAGATGACATTTTTATTGGAAAATAGAGATTTTAGGTGCAAAGGATGCACCTTTATGAAAAAGACTACATTTTTATGACAAATGAGGTCTTAATGCATGCTAAGGGGAAGGGGGTGATAAAGAAATGATCTTTATGAATAAATGCCAAGTCCCAAGCAAGATATATGAATGCAATGAGCAAGTATATCAATTAAAATGCAAGGTTAGGGCGTGCGAGGTTACCAATCGTTTCCTTTGCTTCTTCGGACGGAGCTAGGAGGAGAGGTTCTTCTTGGGTCTTCAAGGAGGAGGGAGATGGCTTCTTGAGCCTCTTCTTCGCCTTCTTGAGCCTTCAAGGGTGTTCTTCACGTCTTGATTGCTATGGAGTGTGTGTGTTTGTTGTTGATTGTTTGTGTTGTTGTGTGTTGAAATGGGTAGAGGAGGGCTCTATTTATAGGCAGTCTGGATAAGGCTAATGAAGCCGTGCGGCTGCAGGCCCTTTGCAAATGAGGTCGTGCGGTCTTATCCATTGTGACTCAGCATTCTAGAACCATGCAAGGTGGCATTATTCTAGAACCTTCTCCCTAATTAAGAAAAACGTGTTTTCTTAATTAGGAAGGCTCCATACAGCCCTAATTTTAATTTGGGACTGCTCTAGGACATTTCCGGAACACTAGGAAGGTCCGGGGAATTACCGGGAAACTTACCGAAATGTCGGGAAAATTAACCGGAAGGCATGAGCCAGATTTGGGTACTTACAGGGGTGTGCCCTCCTCCCTGCACCAATGCATCAAGTTCAGACACAACAATACGATAGTCACCATACACGGAGAAATGGTTACTGCTAGTCCTATCCTCGAAGTACAACATAGCACTTCTGATTTCCTGTTCAGTGGCTTTGAGATTGAGAAAGAAAGCAATGTGAATGTCATAGAAACTTGCAACGAGAATGACTACTCCAAGGCACTTTGGTTTTCCGCAAGCCTTCCTGTCTGGAGAATGATGCTAGCAAAAGGGTACTTTCCTAGATTGGGGCTTGGAAAGCACTTACAAGGGATAACGGAACCGCCACCGGTCCCCCCGCTTCACACAAAGCATGGCCTAGGATACATCATCTCCATCCACGATGAAGATGACGAAGAAGAGTGGGGCTTCACTCAAATCAAGTGGGAAGGAACCACCTACAAAGGCTGCGACGACCCAAAGCCCAAGAATGGCAACCTCAAGCCATATCGAAAGACACTCAATGGCTACTTTGTTCGAGAAGGGGAAAGTATTCCCTATTTTATCTTTTCATAACCATGGACTGACGATAAAGGAAAGCGCTAACCGGGCTTTGAAATCTTCAGCGATCGCGATGCTTCTCCAAGTGAAACAGAATCCGTCCCACTAATCCCTAATGATTTGTGGGTCACGAAGACAAATGACAAGTGAATGGGACTTTGTGTTGGGAGAAGACATGCCGCGACAGCTTCCAAGACTGTGCCGGTTAGAAGACAAACCGATCCATGCAATATCCAAGGGGGACGCTCCAACTACCGACTACACAAGACGATACGTAAATGTGATGAGCCAATTCTAAACCGGCACGTCACCGGAGGACCGCTTGTTGATGAAGACTTCATGATCAAAGAGCTTGGTTGCACTCCCCATCCCCGCAGAAGATAGGCCCCGTAGCTTTTACATTAGAGTGTGCTCCACCTCCGATGAACTCACTCAAGAGGAAATCGAGGCAAAGGGCCGAACATGTATTCCCTTACTTCCTTAATGAAAACTTTGATCTTTCCGAGTACCCTGAGATTGCTAACATCGTGAATGATGAATTAACTAATAATAATCAATATAACGAACACGTTAATAATGAATCATACGATGAGATAGATCAAGAAAACGAACAAATCTTAAAAGAATTAGCTAAGCAAGTAGGTCATTGTGGAAAGAATGGCCCCGTTGACGACGAGGAAATGCAAACGGTTAATCTTGGGACAACGGAAGACCCCAGAGAAACAAAGATCGGCAGCTTCTTCAAGGGGGAAGACAGAGAAACCTTGACGCAGCTCCTCAGAGAATATGTCGACGTCTTCGCTTGGTCCTACAAAGATATGCCTGGGTTGAATCAGTCAGTTGTAGAGCACAAGATACCGCTGCTACCCAACGCCAAGTCAGTCAAGCAGAAACTACGCAGAATTAAGCCAGAATGGTCAATGCAAGTGAAAGAGGAAATCATGAAGCTCTTGAATGTAGGGTTCATCAAAGTGATTGAATATCCTGAATAGCTAGCAAACACGGTACAAGTAGCCAAGTCGAATGGGAAGATACGAGTCTGTGTTGATTTCAGAGACTTGAACAAGGCATCCCCTAAAGATGATTCCACTACCGAACATAGACATGTTGGTCGATGCCACAGCTGCATACGAAGTCCGCTCATTCGTCGACGGTTTCGCAGGGTATAACCAAATCCTCATGGCATAGGAAGATCAGCACAAAACAACATTCACCACACCTTGGGGAACATTCTGCTACACGGTCATGCCGTTTGGTCTCAAGAACGCTGGGGCTACTTACCAAAGAGCAGTCACGACACTATTCCATGACATGATCCACAAGGAAATAGAGGTATATGTGGATGACATGATTATTCACTCAAAAGGGACAGATGGTCAACACTTCGTAGATCTCGAAAATTCTTCAATCGACCGAGACAAAGACAAGATGAGGCTCAACCCCGCCAAATGCTCATTCGGAGTGGTCAAAGGGAAAGTCTTAGGGTACATGGTCACAGAGCGTGGCATAGAAGCGTATCCCGCCAAGATAAAAGCCATTACGTACATGCCTCCACCTGAACACGTAAAGAAGTAAAGGGATTCATGGGCAAGCTTCAATATATCGCCAATTCATCAATCAACCGACTACGATGTGCGATCCTATCTTCAAGCTACTTAAGAAAAACGCACCTCAAGAGTGGACCGAAGAATGTCAAGAAGCATTCGAGGAAGTTAAGCGCTACTTGACTTCCCCACCTATCCTGGTTCCACCGCACAAGGAGAAGCTCTTGAAGCTATACCTTACGGTTACGGACAACGCATTAGGGGCTATGCTCGCTCAAGAACAGCGCCTCCCACACGAGAGAATGCCATCTATTTCGTCGCCCGCCGCAGATTCCAAGGCAGCCAAAAATCAACTACTCTCCACTCGACAAATCCCGTGTCGCTTCTTGTTTGGGTATCACAATTTGAAGCACTATATGGAAGCCTTCCCGGTCCGTCTCATTGCAAAAACGGATCCACCGAAATATATCCTAGACAAATCAAATTTGTCTTCGAGATCGGCCAAATGGTACTTCATGCTCGCGGGATATGATATCACTTACGTCACTCAGAAATCCGTCAGGGGGAGTGTATTCGCAGATCTGTTGGCCGAATTTCCTTGCGACGAAGTGATGGGGAAGACCCGCGATTCCACGATGAGGACATCATGAGTATAGAAGAAGAAAATAAGTGGCAATTATTTTTCGATGGCGCAGCCTAACATGAGAGGGTTCGGCATTGGAATGTTATTAGTAGACCCTAACGACATCTACACTCCACTGGCAATACGTCTTGACTTTGGCGCCACCAACAACACCACGAGAATCACGAGGCTTGCATAGAGGGACTTGAGGCAGCTCTAGAACGCAACGTGGCCGAACTCGAGGTATTCGGGGATTCCCAATTGATCATCAATCGGACATTGAAGAAGTGGAGGGTCCAAGATCCAACCCTTCAAAGATACAGTGCCCATCTCCAAGAGTTGGCGCAACAATTCCAAGATGTCTCATTCCACTACCTCCCCAGAGACAAAAATCGGTTTGCGGACGCATTGGCCACACTTGCTTCTTTGGTCGAAATCCCTAAAGGAAAAGTAGTCAAACCCTTCAAAATAACACGACGTGCATCCTGCATACTGCGCCGTTATAGATCTCCACATTGCAAAGACAAATGGTCATCCGAATGTGCCACCGTTGGGAACTCCGAAGAGAAACCATGGTACCATGATATTTGGCATTTCATCCTAGATGGAACCATCCCACAGAGACAGGACCCAGACTCGAGATCGCCCTTAAGAGGTTGGGTCTGCTAATTACGTCATCACCGTGGCCGCCTATTCAAGAAGCATTCCCAAGGAAACCTCCTTTATGCCACCGAGGAAGAGTCCCAAGAAATAATGGACCATGTTCATCGGGGCATATGTGGAACCCACATGAGCGGAAATATGCTCGCCAAAAGATCATCGAGACAAGGGTACTTTTGGCCGACCGTGGAAGCCGACTGTACCAAAATGGTCAAAAAGTGCCACAAGTGTCAGATACACGCCAATCTTCAGCATGCACCGCCTTCCTTGCTGTACCCTATGACTTCTCCTTGGCCGTTCTCTACATGGGGGATAGACGTGATTGGAAAGGTCACACCCATAGGAGCCAACGGACACTGCTTCGTCCTAGTAGCCATCGACTACTTCACTAAGTGGGTTGAGGCCGCCTCCTACAAAGTTCTGAATGCCAGAAAGGTTGCAGAATTCATCAAGCACAACATCATTTGCCGGTATGGGGTTCCACAAGAGATGATATCCGATAATGGGTCACACTTCGAGAAAGAAACCGATCGCCTACTAACCGAATACAAAATCACAAGACACAAGTCGTCTCCTTACAGGCCCCAAACGAACGGAGCAGTTGAAGTCGCGAACAAAACGATCGAGACTATCATCAGAAAAATGGCAGTCACTGGAAAAGATTGGCCCGACAAGCTACCATTCGCACTATGGGGATACCGCACTTCAGTCCGAACAGCTACAGGAGAGACTCCCTACGCCCTCACATTCGGAATGGAGGCTGTCTTACCGATAGAATTGGAAATACCATCACTACGGGTTCTCCTAGAAAACCAAGTGAACGAGGTCGACTGGCTAGGAAGCAGATACGAAGAGTTGGCCCTGTTGGACGAAAGAAGGTTGAAAGCAGTCGAACATACTCAAGCTTACCAAAGAAGAATGGCAAGAGCTTTCAACAAAAAGGTCAAGACGAGGAACATCAGAGTAGGTGACTGGTTCTCCGTGAGCACCGTCCCGAACCTTTCAACCCGCTAGGCAAGTGGGGACCAAGATGGATAGGACCCTACATTGTGAAGAAGATATTCTGCGGGGAGCCCTTGGTGGTGGACTGAGACGGAGATCAACTACCGAAGCCGGTCAACATGGACAAGCTCAAGAAGTACTTCGCGTGACTTGCCCTCCTCAAAAGAAGTCGCTCGCTAGGTTGAAAATCCCGGAAAGGACGGCCTAGGCAAAAATTAGAGCTAGCACAAGAAAAGAAGCCCGCTAGATTGAAAACCCGAAAGGGCGGTCTAGGCAAAAGAAAGGGTGTGCATATAAAAAAAACAAAAAAAAAAAAAAAGAGAGAAGAAGGGGAGGCTTATCTCGCGCGAGATTACCCCTCGGCACGGAGCCGTATTTTGTCCTTTTCTCAAAAAATGAACTACGTTAGACCTGAGCCTCTTATTTAATTGCTTTGTAAAAGAGGAACGTGGCGGCCTTCAGGTTCGGTCTAATCAAATAAATGAATCTACTTTTGTCCTTTATTAATCAAATGCATTTTCATTAATGACAAAAGGGAAATCCTAACCACAACGACTAATTTGCTAAGCTAACAAACTCGAAAAAAAATACTAATAAAAGCAAAACAATTGATCTATCAAAGCAATCTATTGGTACTCCTAAAAAGATCTAGCCTTTCATTGACTTGGTAGGCCGGCGGACATGATCTCCACCGTCGTCGGGATCCTCCTTGCGCTTTGAGCCCCGCGAAGCAGAGCATCCCTCGAGGCGATCAAAAACAGAGTCAAGGCGATCAAAAATAGATCCCGAGCCTCTTATAGACATGGGGCCTATCTAAAGCTTGCGTCTTTCCAGGCATCCCCTAGCTTCGCCTCTCATACCAATCCCCATCGAGAAAATCCTGAGTTGGGTCAGTTCGCACATTAGCAGGATCAGACTGAGCCTCGCTCCTTCGCAAAATACTGCTAGCTACAAAAGAATTTCCTAGCAGTGAAAGCCGCAGATCATCAATCTTCTCTGCACTAGGGTGACCGGTATGAAGGAACCAATCCAAGTACTTATCAGACAAGAAGATACTTGCATTAAAAGTCCGAAGGTTCGACCAGCGATCCCGACTAGTTCCTTCACCCCATGCTTAAGCTAGCGCCTGCGCAAACTCTACACCAATATAAGACACTTCACGAGAAGCTCCTTCGAAAAAATAAGTGTCCTACTGCTGACCAAGCTGACGGAGCACCCGCTTGGGAAAATAAAAGGAGGAATCTCGCAAACCCGGAAGAACAACCCTGTCAAAACCCTCGGTATTGGCAACATACTTGTTCAACCTCCAATAAGGTGGACACCAAAGAATGTCAGCAGTTTCGGTCTTCGCAATCAACTCAGCCCATTCATTCGCTGAAAGATCCTTGATCAATAACTTTCGCGTATGATATGTGAAAGGAGAATATTCCAATGGGGGACCCACCAACTTGAGATGCTCCCTAAGCCAAATGGTCAACAGAAGAGGACTCCCTTAAGTCATGACACCGGTCCTATGCAGCTCGTCAAGACCATGCAGGGTCTCACCCAAGATTAGCGGAATAATGTTCCTAGAACGTTTTCTAGCCTGCAGAACAATTTCCACAAGTTGGGAGTCGACCAAGCCGTCCCTACATGTAAACAGAACATCTCCAAAAAGAAAAAGAGCCAGAAAGTTCCGTTTATAGACATGAAAAGCATCATCATCTGAATCACCGCTGAAGCGTCCTGGAAAAGAAGAGCAATCAACCCACTTGCGGTGAACCAACTCATAGCAAGTCTCAAGAGGGATCCCTAACAATTCATCATCATCTGAAAAGCATCATCATCTGAATCACTGCTGAAGCGTCCTTGAAAAGAAGAGCAATCAACCCACTTGCGGTGAACCAACTCATAGCAAGTCTCAAGAGGGATCCCTAACAATTCATTCAAAGCCTCCGAATGATTCCTATGGTACTTGGGAACGGCGATCTCGCCAGTCAGAGGCATATCCAAGATAATAGCAAATTCCTCCACAGTAGGTACCATCTCATTCAAAGAAAAATTGAAAAGGTGAATAGAGGGATCCCAAAACCGAGCGACACCACACCAAAAGACTCCAATCCGGTTGGAGGTTCTTCAAAGTGAAAAGAATTCTGAATCCAAATTCTGCTATGAACCTATCACGAGATCGGTTGCGAAACGACCTCACAAAATCCCTTGATGCTTGCTTGAAAGATGCAATCACTTCAGATGACAGGAAAAATCATCGACAATCATTGACGTTGGGGGAATCTCCTTGGAAGCCATGGATCACAGGGTTGAAGAAAAAGACAAGAGTTTCACCCTAACAGAATATCTCTAGAGTTTGAAAGGCTAGAATGAGTTATCTGGCCGGACTACAGGGTGATTTTATAGGGAAAACTGACAAAATCCTGTTCGAAAAAGGAAGAGATTTCTGCCTGTATAGCGTGTCTCGTGCGAGACACCTTATCTCGCGCGAGATATCCCTACGGCAAAACAGCAACAGTTCTGCTCAAACAACAATCTAGCCCCGACTTGACGAAGCAAGTCTCGAAAAACCTGTGTGTACAGTTCATAACATGCAGTAAAAACACCAAGATGAGGGCTCAAAATTGTGGCCTAGCGGCCATTCCATTCCATTTCCAAAAACATGGAAAGTCGAGAAAGTTAATTAATTAACTAATTAGACCTAGGATTAGGGATTAAGAAAAACCATTGTTTGTGCTACCTACTTGTTCCTAACAGGTACCAAAAGAAAAGAAAAATTGTCTGGGCCCGCCCGGCCAATATGTACAAATCATCAGAAATCAAATAAAGAGAAAAGGAGGGGATCACGCCATCAAGTCGCTCGAGCCGCCGACACCTCCGCCATCACCGCCGCGGGGGCTACCATCCCTCCTCGATCTCTTGGCTCCGCAAGTAGGGGTCACCGCCGAGGCCACTGTCGAGGCCGCCAAAGAAGCCTTGTGAAACAGCCTCTCGGACAGGTCCGACACCAGAGCCATCAGTCCCGCCATCTTGGTCGCGCCACGGTTGTAATCGGTCGCGGACAGAGTGACCTAACAACAAAAGAAAAAGAAAATGCTCAGAAGAAGTCAGACATATACACTTATATGGATGAATATGAGAGACAATACAAACAGAAACATACCGAAGAGTCATCAGCCAGGAGGCGGTAGCCCTCGGGAATCTGATCAGGAGACGGGATGTGTCCCACCATCGGCATGCTCCCCATCATGTACGTGTAGCTCAACGGGCCGTAGTCTGGGGCAAAAGGCAGAGAACCAGTAGCCTGGGAGGAAGTGCTAGGGGCGACGAACTGAAGCGAAGCGAGGCGGAGCCACGAGCATGTGATCGCCTATCCCCCACCAGGAGGGGACCCATCAACCGAGGCAGAAACTCCACATAAGAGGCCCCGGGGATCACGCAAGCCGTCGCCGCATCACCCACCAAAAGACCTGCATAATCATCCTCTGGAATAGAGTTGGTGGGATACATCGCCCTCGGCGGATCCGCTGGCACCCTGTATGATAGTCTACCCCGGACATGCTGTGGGAAGACCCGCTCACCAAGATACATGGTATCTCCCTCCAAAGATGCCAGCATCCTCTGCATCGCAGTAGCATCCCAAGAACGATGCACCTCCCGCTCCAACAGGGTCCAGGGATAAAGGGCCAGCCTCTCATACTCGAAGGTATCCAACATAGCCCGCGCCTCTGCCACCGTCAGGGTCCAATACTGGTCCTCCTCCTCATCAACGGTCCTATTTGGGTGGCTCCACCTCCTGATATCCGGGAACAAAGGGGCCCGGCTCTCCAACTCAAATCTATACAGCCCGAGGACAGCATAGCCCCATATCTGCACAAAGAAAACAGATCAAATTCAATATGAAACACGGACAGAGCATGCAGACGGAGCGAAACGTAATCAAAAGGCATACCTCCCTGGCATAAGAATACCCTGACAGGGAATCCTTGATGTTCCTACACGCCTCATCCATGGCGTGGTAGCGATGAAGCCGGCCCCGTTGAGCCCCAATCATATCCGCTCACCTCATCCAGATCAACCAACAGACGTAACAGAGAAAGACGGGCCGTAGAAGAATGGTTCGCAAAAATGGTCTCAGAAAGAATATACCAGAGGGCACCCCTCACCAGTCGATCAGTGACTGCATTTGGCTTCTCAGCATACTCCTCAATTTGACGCCGGAGGGGTGTCAACTCAGCAGCAAACCCCTTGACCTTGTTAGGGGGGAAACCAATCAACTGCCTCCACGCAGCTGGACTCGCAGGCTTATAACCCGAAAACTTCGGCAGGGGATCGCCAATAAACTCTAATCCCGTGATAGCCAGAAAATCAGTCGGAGTCATCGTTGCTTCCCCGAAGCGCAAATGAACTGTGTGGGTAGTGTCCCACCACCTCTCCCGAATAGCCTGGAGAACTTGGGGAGTCCGCCTTATTCCCCGGAGATTGTCAACAAAAGTCAAAAGACCCGTTTGGGCCACCCTATCCCGAACGCCATCAAGGTCCTTGATCTTGTCCCACACCTCCTTAGCCATTTTCGGGCTTCCTCGGCAATTCTTCGTTGACTTATACGACTGCAAAACAGAGGAAAAACAGAGAGGGCAATATTAGAAATCATTCCATGTCAAAAAATCAATGAAATAGAAGAAATTTTTCATTGAGGCATTTCATCAAACACTTGGCGTGCGTACAAGAAAAGCTTGCCCAAGAATGTCATTCGTGATCCGAATCAACCTCTCCTACAATCCATGATATGTAGGAGGCTCATACACACGCAATGCAACAACAATCATCCAAAGAAACACACAAAATCGACGCATGCAAAAGGAACCTAGTTCTAGGCATGAACAAGAACAAAAGCCATTGATGAAATTTTGAATTCAAGGGAAAGGGAATTCAAACTCAATGCAATGCAAGAATCAAGAGGTGAGGAAGAAATTCTTACCAAGCCCTCCCGAACAGCGGTAGAGATGTGCGCGTGCCTATCGAAGGTAAGATCATCGCGAGGGTAATCCTTCCCTAGCAAATAGCTCCCCAAAATCGGATTCCTTTGTTCTTGAGCCATGGATTATGGAGGGAGGAAGGATTAGAAAGTGATTGGGAGGAAGAAACACCAAGCGAATCCACGAAAAATCATGGAGAAAACGACCTTGGCTCGAGCTAGGGAGGGAAATTTTGAGAAAGATGTTTTCAAAATGAGCAAGAGCTACTGTTTATATGCCCCGACAGTACAAGTCTCGCGCGATATACCTTATCTCGCCGCGAGATATACCTTCTGGAAAGTGACCAAATTGTCCTCGATAATAAGCGTCTACGCAACGTCAAAATTCAAAATTTTGACACATTTACCCTTGGAAATGATAAACTAGCAGGGAAACGTGGAAAAACCGGCACCGCAAGTCACGGAACGAGCCAAACGTGACATGCGCACGATCGCCCGGTACGGCACCAGTCGCCCAAAAACCGAGTGGTCCAAAGATCAACTCAATCCACATGATTTAGAGCCCAGAAAGGTGAATCATCAAAGAAAAAAAAAACTCGATCCAACGCCCAAACAGGTGGATCGTCAAACCAAAAGCTCGGTCCAACGCCCAAACAGGTGGATCGTCATCAGAAAAGCCCGGTCCAACGCCCAAACAGGTGGATCGTCATCAGAAAAGCCCGGTCCAATGCCCAAACAGGTGGATCGTCATCAGAAAAGCTCGGTCCAACCCCCAAACAGGTGGATCGTCAAACCAAAAGGCCCGGTCCAACGCCCAGACAGGTGGATCATCGAACCAAAAGCCCGATTCAACGCCCAAATAGGTGAATCGTCATCCCCAACAACAAAAAGCCCGATTCGAAGCCCAGAAAGGCGAATCGTCACAAAACCGACAGGACTCAGGGGACCGAACAGGTAAGCCTTTGTGTTCTAACATAGTTTCCGCAGGTTCGGAGCCCAGACAGGCGAATCTTCAGACAGGCAGGTATATTCTGAATTGGGTCTTGATTTGATTCCTCAGTATGAATTTACCTTTTCAAAAACAAAATCTCCGTGATTTTCAAATGATTTTCAAAATGCCTAAAGCAGCCTTTTCGTGTTTTGGAGTCGAACTACGTCATGGTCTGATTCTCCGATAGAGATACGTAGGAAGCCGTGCGGTCCGACCATCCCGATGTTCAGAATGATGTCTTTTCTATCGTCGACATGACTTCTTTCATAAGACATGTCACCGAGGGGCTCTGTAGACACCCCATTCTGAACACATCGGAACATACTTATACCACTCTAAGTCTCGCTTTGAGTCAGGAAGTAGAAATCCACCATTTCGTCATGTTTCGTTAAGTTTTGACTAACCACCGTTAGTTTGGGACTAAACAGCATACGAGATAACGAGGAAAGGACAAAACTGTCCACAGGAGCAATATCTCGCCGCGAGATGGCGTGTCTCACGCGAGATATCCCCCCTCTGCAGATTGCAAATGACAGTTCCCTCATCGATTTTAACCTCTTTTCGGGATAAAACTTTATCTCTCCGGCCAACCAATAAGATTTGGGGTCTAGAACCATCTGATAGGGTTTTACCTCTCCACTTCTTCCTATCCATCCTCTATAAATACTTAGTGACTTCCAAGGTTCAAAGGAGGAGGACCCCCCGGAAATCAACCGCAAATTTTCACAACAAACACACATTTTGTTGGCTTCTTTCCCTGAAAGAATCCTATAAAAATCACCCTAAAAACTCACCTCATAATTTGTTTGTCAACCTTGTTGATAAAAAAACATCAAGCTCCAAGTCAAGGACCGAGGCGAAGCTCTGTCCGTGTCAAGAGTCAATTCTAAACTTGAGTCGAAACTCTGCCCAAATTACCTCACGCAAGGTAACCCCTAAATCCCTTTCTAATTGATTGTTAGAGTGGTATAAGTCCATAGAATCTAGGATCGGCCTAGAGCCTCTCCAAATCATGGAGACGGTCTCGAAGCAATCGATCCTACATTCCGTTTAACCCCGTTAAATGGACCTTTGTTTATAATATTTAAAATCGTTTTTCTCTTCTTTTGAAAACCTCTCTTTTCTTTAGCAAGACCGATCTCCGGATTGGGTGAAATGGATGCTCCTTGACCTACCCATTTCATAACCTAAGCCCCGAACTCAAATCTCTTTCAAAATGGTTTTCCTATTTTCTCCAATCGAATAATATAGGTGGCGACTCAAAATGAAAAGGATAAAAATTATTTTTCCTCACAACGCTACAGGGTTCTTTGTCGTGTCAACCAGTTGCTTCCAATTGTCGGATAACTCCCTGTACTGGACGTTGAGCCTTACAATTTCCATAGTGTTGGAGCCCTGGTCATAGGTGACCTGATCGGAACGGGTGCCGTCCTCGAAACTGAGCATATGAATGTAGGGATCTTCTTGCGGGTCTGTCGCATCCTCGACTCCGAAGAGTCCTGATTTGTCGCCGTCTGACGGCTCAACCCAAACGTAGGGACGTATTGCATCCTGCTGTGTTGCTGGAGCTGTTAGAAAAACATCATGACCTTCGCTGGAGAAAAGGGGTTCAGTGGGCAATTCCTCGTGGAGGACATCCCATACGACGTCCATGCATTCAAGACGAGTATGACGGTGCTTGTTGACCTTTATCACGAAAATCACTTCGCCTGGCGGGGCAAGAGAGTTGGCTTGAAGAATGCTGACGAATCTCCGATTAGAGATAGGGGGTTTGCGTGCCCGCATCATGGCGATGCTCAGTGTTTCTTTCCAATCTGCCTCCAAATGTTGGAAACGACAGTTGAACTTGATGTATCGGACGCCTGTGAGTGCCGCTTGAGGACATTGACATAGTTAGCATCTCCGGACTCTGAGGGATTCTGATGAGATTTTCCCCGGTAGTCCCTTGGTTGATTTGAAGGAGGTAGGCCCGGTGCCTGGCTGCGGACACGCTTGGCTGCTGTCTCAGCTTCATTTCCTATGAGGAAACTGTCCCCTCTGATGACTTCAAGATCTCCCTGCCGGTTAATGAACTTAACGCACTGATAGAGAGTGGAGGCTATGGCTTTCATGTGATGTAGCCAAGGGCGTCCCAATAGAGCTGTGAATTCGGATGGAATGTCCATCACGTGGAATTTTGCTGGCACCATTTGGGTTTCGAACCAGAGCTCCAGAGTCACCGTCCCCAGGATGGGACGAGACGTGCTGTCGTAGGCCTTGATAGTCCGGGTTGACGGAATCAGGTGGCTTTCATTGATGCGTAGGGCTCGCATCATGCTGAGAGGGAGAACGTTAACGGCTGACCCGTTGTGTACCAATACTCCAGGGAGTGATATGGTGTTGAGCTTGAGAGTGATGTACAGAGCTTCGTTGTGCCCCGAGGCATCTCTTGGTAGGTCTTCATCACAAAACGTGATCATACTGCCATACAGTCGAGAATCATAGATCTAATCTCTATCCGGAGAAGGAGAGTCACCAAGCCATCCGTTTCCTATTTTCCTCTTGCGAGGTAAAGCCTTCGCTGGAGCCTCGGGATGGTGTTGAGGCTGTTTGTGGCGGTTGCCGCCCTTGGTTAGCACGTTGGTCGAGTGCGAGTGCCAAGTTGACTTTGATCTTCCTTTGTCGGTCCGTGCTCGGAAGCTGGACAAATTGAACCTTGGCTGATCCCGCGGGGGGTTAGGCTTCTGACGTGCAGTAAGATTACCAAGATCTGAGGTATTCCGGTGTCCCAAGGTCTGAACTCTGTTGTCAGCAGGACTTTTCGGCTTTCCCACCCCTGTCTGCTCTAAAGCCGTACGGCCCTGGAGGAAGGGAGGACCGGCCGGAGTAGAGTACGTAGTAGTCGAACCTCCGGATGGCTCTCGAGTGTACCCACACCGGTGTCTCCGGCTTCGTATCTTTCTCTCGCTCGTTGAGAGGACTTCTTCTTCGTTTTCTCGGAGGATTTCTCGGACCGTGTCTTGGGACTCGTACCTGTGCATGCAGAAAGCGGAGCCACAAACATCGTAGCTGATGTGGACATTCGATGAAGACCCGGCTAGAAGAGGCGGAGGAACTGGCTCCGCGGCAATCTTCTTGGGCACCCATTCAATGGAATTCACACTGTTGTTGTTCGGGAAAGGATTTCCGACTGTATTGGGTCCACGGGGACGCTCTAATTTTCCTTCCTCTATCAAGTTCGGATTTTGTATCGTAACCCACGCAGCTTATTCGGTGGTAGGGCCGTGATATCGATGAAAGGCGCAAGATACTTGCTCTTGTCGGCATTGACTACGGGATTCTTGTGTTTGTAATTTGCAACGGGTTTAAGGAGACCTTCCTTAATTAACCCTTCCAAAGATCTTGCTCGGTGGCATGTCAAACTTGTCGAAGTGTATGGCGAGCCGCTTCGAGTGGAATTGTTGCTTTGTGGGACCGGGTTTCGTTGCCCGACGGCTGTCCCCGATGGATGTAGTTGTGATGACGTATCTTTCCCTTTCGCGGGGCCGGTGCGGGATTGAATGCAACCGCCGATCGGTATCTGTATGGCCGTGCAAGGTAGCCAACTTTTCCTTGAGATCCTTCTCGAGCCGTGAGCCGACATTGACCATGGCCCGGAGATCCGGGAAGAAATGATGGCGATGAGAGTTCCGATGGACGGTCTTAAGCGGGACTTGAAGATCCGCATCTGTTCATCCTTGGAGAGTGGCTCCATGATTTCGGAGAGTTTCCACTCCACCTTTTGTAGAATTCTTCGACGCTTTCATCCGCTTTACGCTCGGTGGTGATTAAGTCCTCACGACTTTTTCCCACTCTAAGTTGGATCTGTGCCGTTCCGGGAAGATGTTACCGATCTGATCCCAGTGTGGCGACCCGCAGCTTCGACCCTCGAAACCATCGTAGCGCTGAACTTTTGAGCGTATCTTTGGAAGTGGTCGGCCATTCTTGGAGGGTTGCTCCTTTCGCTCTCATGCCGAGAACGTAGGTGTCGACATACGTTTTAGGACATTCGGTTCCGTCGAATCGGTCCATCTCAGGCATTACGAACTTGGCGGGAGAGGCGTGACCATTCCGGATCTCGTGGATTTGAGCGTTTCTGCTTTGAGTGCTCATGGTGGCTTTGTGTCTTTCATGTTCGACCATCCAGGCTAAGGTTGGGTCTAGTGGTGGATTGTGAGGCTCGGCGCCGGGTGCTACCACGTGAGCGGTAGTGATTGGAGGTGGAAGGCTTGATATATGTGGATATATGGGGGCCTTTTCTGGACTGTATCGGGGTTTGTCCCTGGTGTTTTGGGATTCGTGTATAGGCAGCGGGATGAACCCGGGAGGGTATTGGAGGATTTTGGCATCTGTTTGAGATGGTCCAGCGGTGCGCTGGTGGTATTGAGTGATGGGAGTAGCATTGGCCTGGCCAAATATGACAGGGTTGCCCTGAGAGGTGGCAACGTGAAGCCTAGGTCGGTTGTTTCCTTGGTTCGAAGGAATCCCGTAAGTTGGCAGGGGAGGAACCTGGTTGAAGGTTTGAGGAACTAGTTTCGGGGAATCGTCATCCTCGACCAGGACGAAAGTACCGTCTGACTGGGGGATAGCTGCTATACCTCGCTCATTCAGAAGCTGTACCACGAAATTCTGTTGATCTTCTTTCTGCCTCTTGTGAACCTCACAAGCCCGGATGGCTTCTTCCAAAGTCATATCTGTTACCGGTGGTGGGGGTCCGTCCCCGTCACGATTTCTCGGTGAGCTAGACATGTCGGAAACTCTGGCTGAGGGAACTGAGGGAACCAAAGAAGCCCACGCCGCCAATCGTAATTCTGGCGAGGCGCTGACCCGGAAATCTGAACCACTTTCTGCTCGCTACAAGGAACGAAAGGGAGGGTTTAGGCTTCGGAAAAGGGTATTTGGCTCAAGGTTTCGGGCTTGTGCAATGTGTAGTTACCGATTAATGTTTACAACGCATTTTCTCAGAGTCCTAATCGGTTGGAAAAGAGCGTGTCTTCTTTTTCGCAACTAACCCTAGAGCTCTAATCAGTGGTTCTCATCACTACGCTTATAAGCTCCTCGTTTCCATTTGTACATCATCTTTCTCGGGAAGGACAATCCCGAGCGAGGTCCTATAAGGCAAGCGAGTTCCACCGACAAAGGAAAAAGTGAACTTAAGGCTAGCTGGTCACGCAAACTTCCAACGTATGTGACGCACGGGCCACAGTCGAAGTCAACGTCCTTAAGTTAAGGCGGGGATCGTGCCAAAATTTCGGCATGACCTCTCCTGACTCGCTTGCGCGAGGGACCTTAGCTTTTGGCGTTGGCCAAGTTGTGGCTGGCACGATGCATACGGCGAGGTTTGGTGACACGGTGTCACATTGAACCTTCGGGTACATTTTTCGGCAGAGCTCCGCGTTAAAGTCAAGGCTGAAAAGCTCAAGACTTCGGGTCGGGAACGAACTTCGGTCTCAACCTCTCGAGCTTGACTCGTGGCGGAACCCGGCGTAAAAAACATACACTTAGGCTTTATGACACGAACTAAGCCAAAAACCAATCGGGGGCTTAGACAAAGTGTGACACAAAGAGTGCATGGCTTACACGGGCTAGGATGGGCTGTTTGAGACGACCCCGTGCGCCCTCGAAAGGTGTCTGGCAGACCAACCGAGGTGCAACTGATAAGGCCATCCCGGGTTACGGGTCATAGTGTGCAGTGTACTGAGGCAGCAAGTGCACGTGAAGTGCGGTGCGCAGCAAGTGCGAGTAGTGTGCGGTCACTAAAATTCTTTTTTTCTGAGTAAAACAGAGATTTTTCAGAATGTGTCTTAAAGAATTTTGATGCGTAGTTCAAAAGATAGCATGAAAATCGAACATGAATGGGGATGCACAAACATGGTATGATTTTGAAAAGACAACAATGTAATGCCTTTGAAAAAACCGTTTGAGGTTTAAAGTAACACACGCACACGAAAACGAGGAGGGCAAACGAAAGTTTGACCCACGGAAGGCTTTTTTGAAAACAACGGCAGTTTTTAAAAAAGTATCCAATGTCCCCAGCGGAGTCGCCAACTAAAATTACCCGGGATTTTCGCGCGGACGAGGAAATGCGTTTGTCTTTCGCGGAGGGTTAGTGTCTGAGACCTCGCTTTTCGGGAAGGAAGAGGATTCGCCACGCGGTTTTTGTATTTTGAGCTCAAACGTTGAGAAACGGCTTTAGTGAAAATGGTATCGTTTTTATTGGTAGCAAAAACTTAGGAAAAGGCTTTTTTGAAAATAGGGAGTCATTTTTATTGGTAGCAAAAACGAGTAAAAAACTATTTGGTATCAGAGATTGTTAGGTTCGGAGGTCACGTTACGTTTCGGGAAGAGTATTACGAGATCACCCGAAACGCCTCGTATGACGAGTCTTTCTACCTTTCTCGAAAACATGTGCGTGTGTGTGTATGTTTGCATTTTTGAAATGGGGGCTTGAATGACAAGCTTTAATCTTGGTTTGAATGTCAAACGTTGATTAGGTTACTCTGTTTGAAAAGACGAGCGTTTGAATGACAAACGTCGGTTTTGGAAGTTTTTAGGAAAAAGTGGCGCAAATGCTGATTTTATCTGTTTATCTTAAGTGTCAAATGTTGACTTTTAAGAAAAGAGCGTTTGAATGTCAAACGTCGGATTTTTGAGTTTGAAGATGAGCGTTCGGATGCCAAACGTCATTTCGCGCATTTTGAAAGAGAGTTCGAAGGTCGAACTCCGGTTTTGAACCGGGCATTACATTGTTAACGATTTTTACGGGAAAAAACGTATTAAATGACATGCAATCAACAAATCGGGTTGCGACTCGGACTTTGAAAAGTAAATACTATCACGATTCAAACGGGTCGGACTTTGTAAATGACAGTATTTAAAGTGCGGTATCAACGGAATCAAACGATCCGAAATTGTAAATGACGATCGACGAGCCAAACGACTCGGAATTGTAAAGTTGCAAGAAATGTAAATGACGTTCGATGGATCAAATGGTCCGGAATGGTAAATGACAGGAATTTAAATAACGTTCGACGGATCGATCGATCCAGAATTGTAAATGACATAAATTTAAACGGAACGGGGTCGGAATGTCGTTTTAACCCGAGATTACTTCTCTTACGGGAAGAGAAGAGGATTTAGGGGCTAAAATGTATCGGACCCCGTTAGACGGAGGCGTCTACATTTCAACGATGTTCGTCCGAAACGGTTATAGCGACTGGCACGTAAACCGAGGTGGAACGAGAGATTAGGGAGAGGGAGTTATACCTATGGCTAGGGTCGACTCCTTTGACTCGGGGGGTGTATACGGGATACGGAAGTGTGTTTGGAACGGTGTTTTGAGGTGTTGAGGGGCGTATTTGATCGAAATACGGAGGTTTCACTCGAATCGAGACGAAACGGGGGCTCGGGGAGGGGTGAAACTCAGTTGGACCGTGGCTATGGTGAAAATGGAGAGTGATTTTGTTGTTTTTAAATGGCTTTGACAGCCCTTCTATTTATAGGTGAAATTTCAGCATGAGTCCGGCCGGACTTAGCTTGAAATCCAGGGGGTTTTGTGAAACTTTGGAAATTGAAGGGACTTGCTGGCAATTTCTGAGAGTCTGCAAAGGAGTCCAGCCGGACTTGGACTGCATACCAGGGGGATTTTAGTCTTTTCACTCTGAAATTGATTGAAAGGTGATGGGAGGGCTGTGGCACGCGTGCCAAGTGTCCCATGACTCATCAGCCTTGTGGGAGTTCGTGCCCGGGTCCCGGTTTTGTCCGTTTTTAAAATAACAGTCCGGAAAATGTCCGAAATGCCCCCGAAAAGTGCCGGAAAGTGCATTTTTCAGGGAAAGCCATACTTTCACGTGCGATGACGTGTGTTAAGTACGTTTCGACGTCGGGATGCACGGGGCAGTCCCGGGACGTCTCGTTGGCTTGGCAACGGGGAGCTTAACGGGTTCTGATTAACATGGAGCGGGCCAGGTAACGGATTCCGGTTAACTTCTAACGGATTTTGACGATCCGGATTTGGGTACTTACAGGGGCTTAATTGAAGATAGTGGATAGATTTAATTAAATGGAGTATGGGGGGCCATACTCCTACCTTTTTCAATCATCTTCCCCATTTGACCTCCCTATTCCTCCCTCATCTTCTTCTTCCTTCTCAAAATCCCCATGGAAAACCTCCCTTCAATCTTTTCCTTCCAAAAATCATAATAAATCCAATTCCTTCTCATTGTTCGATCCGTTGGCATACTCATATTCGGGGCGACGAGGAGAACGCATCAAGCCGAGAAAATCGTTATTTCATCTCATATTGTTAAGGTGAGTTATTATGACTTCCCTTCAAATACTTGCTCATGAAATATTTGATGTTGGTATTGTTTGTTAAAATGGTTGTTTGGTATATTAGAACACTTTCTTGGAGTTGAGAATTGATTAATGACTTAAATATAGGGTTGTGGTTCATGGAAGTTGATCAAAAGTAAAAGAGTATGGTAAATGTGAAATAAGGAGGTTAGACATGAAATGTGATAGTGAAATGTGAGAAATAACTAAGTAGTAAAAGGGTTAGGTTCATCTTATTTGTTTGGAATGGTTGGTATAGATTTTGAGTACTAAAATGATGTTAGTTAGTGTTGGATTGGTTTGGAAGAGGTATGAAATAGTTAGGGGTGGAATGGTTGATGTTAGTACTGATTTTGGTTCATCTGCAAATAGAAGAAACATGATTTTGGTCACTGGGAATTGGGGTTGCTGATGTTGGTAACTGATGGCTGAATTCTGGGTAAGGGCACGAGTCGTGCTCAGGGGCACGAGTCGTGCCACCCTTGGTCACTCGTGGTACGAGTCGTGAAGGCTAGGGCAGTCGTGCAGGGATTTATCACGAGTCGTGCTATTGAGCACGAGTCGTGCCTACTCCTGCAGTCTTTGAAGCTTTTTCCAAGACTTAGAAACCTAATCTAACTAAGAGATAAATGAACCCTCTTTAACTTAGATTAAAGTAGAATAATTTAGCTACACAATGATGCCTTACTTGGTTAAAATGGGATAGTGGAAGTACTTTAAATATTGCTCAGAAAATGCTTGGCAGCCTTGTTTGGCAACTTAACCAATGTGACTCCAACTTGGTAAATTGAACTTGGACCTTTATATAGGCCATGTATTGTTGCATATTAACTATGTTGGGTTGGTTTATGATACCTTGTTGCCTTACTTGAGTTCATATTCATGATTGTGATATAAATGGTGTATAAAATATATGTTACACTATGATATTGATTTGTACATGAGTATGATTTACCATGTAGATATATTTCTTATCCCTTGGGTGGATTTCATTTCAAGTAACTATTATGTGCTTGAACTTGTGTTAATCAGCTGATGTTTGGGGGTATAGCGTAATACGATCAATTACGGAAAGTGTGACCTAATGTGATCGGATTACGTTATACCTGTGACCGTCCCCTTCTGTGGCCACAGACTGGGGTTATAGCATCTATATTGAGCCAAAAGCCTTACAGCGTTGCTAGTATCTTATATGGTTCCCTGAAAAACAGATCTTATAAGAAGTGAATAATGCTCAAGTAGTTCACTAATGAGTGGGGTTTTATCTCCAATGTTGTACGACTATGGTTCAGACGGAAAAAGGTAAACCGAGGTAATGTAAGGTGTTTACAGCTTTTCCAATGTGTTATATGCACCTTGTTATGTGTTGCATCTTACTTGGCATATTGCTGCATTCATAATAGCTTGCTGAGATTTATTCTCACCCCTCTCCCTTTAATGTTTTTAGATCCCGAGACAGGCGGACCGGCCAAGTAAGGACGGAAAGGAGTTTGGAAGTGGTATTTTGGGATTGTCGGGGTATGTATAGGTTGGCGTAGAAAGATGTATTTTGGTATAATTCCTTTATGGAGTTTGTGTATATAAAAACTTAGTTTCTACGTTATAACCGAAATCTTTTGTAACTAAAATAGGTTGTTCAACTCTTCCTCCAAGTGGAAATGAATGGAGTTAGTTTATAATGATTATGTTAAAAATGTTTAAGTGTGCAAGTTAAATCAAAGTTTTTAAAAGTTTAGGTGATTTCAGTTCTTTTGGGGACGCTCTAGCTCGGGACACGTGTTAGGTTCCGGGTCTGGGTCCTCACAACTACCATCACCACCACCACTACTACTACCACCACTACTACCACTACCACCACCACTACCACTACTACCACCACTACCACCACTACTACTACCACCACTACTACCACTATCGCTACTACCACCACTACCGCCACCACCACCCTACTAACACTACCACCACTACTACTACCACCACTACTACCACTACCACCACTACCACTACTACCACTACTACCTTCACCACCACCACTACCACCACCAACACCACCACTACCACTACCACCACTGCTACTACCACCACTACTACCACTCCTACCCACTACTACCACTACTACCATCACCACCACCACTACTACTACTACTACCAGTACCACTACCACTATTATACCACCACCATCACTACTACCACTACTACCACTACTATCACTATCACCACTACTACCACCATTACTACCGCTACTACCGCTACTACTACCACTACTACCACCACTACCACCACCACCACCACCACTACAACTACCACTACCACCACTACTACTACCACCACTACCACCACTACCACCACTACTATCGCTACTACCACTACCCCTACTACTACCACTACTACCACCACTACCACCACCACCACCACTACTACTACCACTGCTACTACCACTGCTACTACCACTACCACCACCGCTACCACTACCACTACTACCACCACTACCACCACTACCACCACCGTCACTACTACCACTACCACTATTATCACCACTACCACCACCACCACCACTACTACCACTACCACCACTACTACTACCACCACTACTACCATTACCACTACCACTACCACCACTACCACTATTACCACTACCACTACTACCACCAGTACCTTCACCACCACCACTACCACCACCAACACCACCACTACCTCTACCACCACTGCTACTACCACCACTACTACCACTACTACCACTCCTACCCACTACTACCATCACCACCACCACCACTACTACTATCAGTACCACTACCACTACTATACCACCACTACTACTACCACTACCACTACCACTATCACCACTACTACTACCACCACTACTACCACTACTACTGCTACTATCGCTACTACTACTACCACCACCACTACTACAACCACTACCACTACCAACACTACTACTACCACCACTACTACCACTACCACCACTATTACTACTACCACTACTACTACCTCTACTACCACCACTACCACCACCACTACCACTACTACTACCACCACTACTACCACTACCACCACCACTACGACTACCACTACATCATTTTTTTAATTCTCATGAAAGGCCAAAACTTTTACCCTTATGACGGAAGAGAGGGAGTACTAAGACCATCTACAGCCATGACTTTAAGTCATGGCATTTGCTGACGTGGCATCACAAAACTCCTCAACCATGACTTTGTAAAAGTCATGAATGACTTTTCATTTTTTTGTTTTGCCAGAAGCCGTGGGTCACGGCATGAAAAAAAATCAAGGCTTTGACCAATTAGAGGGTGACACGTGTCAGATTTTTGAAATTAATTTTTTCAACAAAAATTGCAATTAGCATATAAAAAATAACAAAAATACAAGAATATTGAAAAAACTATCATTATTAATATTTTATCACTCTCTATAATTAAAAAATAAAATATATTAATAAAAAAATTAATTATAATGAAATTTATAATTAATCATTTATAATTAATCATTTATATAGTACAATAATTAATAATTATATATAGTAGTAATAAATGTAATATAAATGAGTAGGAAAGAGAAAATATGGTGAGGTATAATAAAAAGTAGGAGAGAGAAACTGATAATTTTTATCATAAATGGAGATAAAACTGTTTGAAATTGTGTTATTGATGACTGATGACGTGGAGCTGAGATGGAGAAGAGTAAGATGATTTTGAAGTGGTATGATTAAAGATGCTCTAACCAAAATATCCCCATACAACATACAACACTATTGCAGAAAAAAATTGACAGAGTCAAGGACATCATTATGACAGAGTCAGTATATGTTAAAGTGACATTACAAAGAAAAAGTGGGTCACATTAATCAGGTACATGTTAAAGTGACAATACAAAGAAAAAGTGGGTCACATTATATTTGGACAATTCTAATGGTGGTCCTAATTCTAAGGATCCTAAAATCAAATTTCGATATTCATAGAGACTTTTTGCATGATCCTAAAAAATCATCTCCAACAATGGGTATCAAAAAAATTAATATCTCACCAATAATTTTTAAAAAATCAAATAAATTATAAATCAAAATAAAATTACTCCACTTGTAATTATTACTAATTATAAATTGTTTTGAATAATAATTGAATTTAAATAAAATCAAAATTTTATATAATAAATATGTATAATTTCAAAATATATATTTTTTTTAAATGAAAATATTATTCATTAGCATCTCCAATAAATGGACGGAGGGAGTATAGACAATATTTATAGAAGGAAAAAAATTTGTCAAAAAATGATAAAAGAGATCAAAAATAAGGGAATGACCATTGAATAATGTATTAATTCATTGGATAGGGAAATTATAGTAGTGACAAGAGTTGGTGGAAGGGGGGACAAGCACCGGGAAAGATGTTCCCCTCACATTTCCTTCCTTTCGGACTCACTTGCGCGAGTGACGAACGTGCAATGGTCCTAAGCAAAGTCTCAACTTTAGGACTTTGTTAAGGACTAAATCTAATTTTGGGACTTAATATTTTTACCATTGGAGATGGAAAAACTTTAAAATGGGTATCAAAAATAGGTTTTAGGACCATTGTTGGAGTTTCCCTTTGGTTTTTTGGTGTTAGACCATCTCCTAGGGATGTTTGCCAATGATATATCCATTTCAATTCAATATGTATACTCCCTCCGTCTCAATAAAAGCTTCACTAATTTTTTAAAAGGACGTCTCATTAGAAGCTTCACCTTTTCTAAAATGGCAAAGAATCTTTACTATTTCACCTACTTATTCTCTCTCCTATTTTACTATTACACTCACAACATTTTTCAAATTTACTATTTCCTCCACTCATTTTCTCTCTCCTATTTTACTATTACACTCACAACATTTTCTCCACCCTTAATTTGCGTGCCGAGCAAAAATGGTGAAGGTATTATTGGGACGGAGGGAGTATATATTATTAAACATAAAATTAAGGATGAAATATGTATATATATAATGAGGTTTGTAATTGAAACCCACAAATTTTAAATTTTTAAGTATGATAAGTGGATATGATTAATAATAATAATAATTTTTTTTTTAGGAAGTGACTAATCAATAATATTAGTCAAATGATTAAGTGTGTACATTGAACTGAAACAAACTGGCGAAGGGAGTATTTCATAATATGGGTGGATATTGGATATGTAACTAATTATTATCATCCGAACATTAAATTCTAAATTTTTGCTTTATATGTAATATTTTATTAATTGTTTTATTGCGTGAGTATAGTAATTGTAAAATAATTAATAAAAGTAAGTTTGATAATTTTTGCTAAATTAAATTGTACACCTTTAACCCCAACATAAATGTTTACATTGGAGAATGTTTTATCCAAAAATCTAAAATGATTATTTATTTCCTTAAAATTGTCCTTAGACAATTATTTATCACATTCATTATATATTTGCAAAAAAAAATAGAAAAAGAGATAGCATGAATGTATACATGCATCTTTGTCATTGAATTTTATAAAAATAAACATTTACAAAACTTCTTTTCAACAAAATAAAACTTTCATCTTCGAAGAGATATTAACAATTAAAAACAAATATTAGAAAATCGAAAAACAATACTTTGTACAATATTTTGAAATATTTATTGGTATAGTGCATTTTAATGGTTGCCACTGTTGAGAGTGGAGTCCTAAAACAATATGAAGACGGGGGAGAAAAGGAAGCCTACGTCATTAAGGAGGTTGGGTTGAGATCAAATTGAAAAACGTGGAGGAAAAGGAAAGCAATTGTGACCGGAGAAGTAGGACGACCGTGCTAAGGAGCAACACGCGGTCATGCCACCGAAGATTAGTTTTCAAATTTTTAGCGAGCACGACGTACTAATTATAAAGCGTGAGCGTGTCAATACGTGCAAAACATTCCTATCAGATTTTGTTTCCTATTTCAACAAGATTTCTTTTACGAATAAATTTAGGACTTCCTTATATAACTATAAATATATAGACACGACCTAGAACACATTGTAGCACATATTTGAGAGAATAATTAGTTTATTCTTGGCTTGGCATCTCCCCTTGACGTACTTGATTTATTCAAGGAACCGGGTTAACAATTCCTTGTGTTTGTGTTCTTCCACATATTGGTGTGTGTGAGTATGTTTGATTATTGTCATTGATTGTGTGGGTATCACTAAATTTCTCAACATCCATATGGTCTTAAAACACCATAACACTATGAAAATGACCAAGGCCATGGTTCGAGAAAGAAATGGGAAGTTTGGACATTCTTTTAGATCTTGTACTGTTAGAGAATGATTATATCTCCAATATCTGTTTGTTAGTGTTTTAAAAAACGTTTGCATAGACCGTATAAGCCTAACCAGGGCCCCTAATTACCCATTAATGTTATAAAAATCATTTGCATAGGGGGTCTAGGCCTTGCCAAGGCCGCCTAGGCGCTAGGCGACCTCTCGATTAACTTCAAATTGCCTATAAACGCGTTTAGTCAAACATATCATCCCATAGAAGGTCTAGGCCTTACCAAGTCATTGTATTCTCGAAAGCATATTGTAATCGAAGTAAAATTGATTATGCGACATGGTTCTCGTGGCTAAAAAGTGTAACAGACGTACTGGACTTGGCTATGTTTTTTGTTGTGTTCGGACAACTGTGCGTGTAGACGCCAACAATGTTGATTTGGTTATGATTGATAAGTCGCTACGTTTGGACGTACATCAGTGTTCTAAAAAGCGCTAGACGGATGCTAGGCGACGGAGTCGGGCCTAGCGCCTAGGGGTCTAAGCGGGACCTGGGCGGGGCCGAGAAATTAGACAAAATTTAAATATATTTCATAAATTTATATATATATCAAAAAAAATTATTTGTCAAAAATAACAAAAATTAGCCTTGGCCTTGCCTTGGCTCGCCCTGCCTTGGCCTTGGGATTGGCCGGCCATGGCCTTGGCCTTGCCTTGGGATTGGCCGGCCATGGCCTTGGGAGGTTATCCCACATCGAAAGAAAGGCAAAGTAATCAAAGGCATGTGGCTCGGCCGGCCTTGGCCTTGGCCGGCCATGGCCTTGGGAGGTTATCACACATCGAAAGAAAAACAAAAAAATCAAAGGCATGTGGCTATATAATAGGCTGAAGCTGTGATTATAAGCAACACTCGGCCGTGGCTTTGGCCAAGGCCGACCTTGGCCGTGGCCTTGAAGTTTAACCCACCTAGTCAACGCCTAATGGTGTCTAATCAACACCTAATGGCGTCTAGTCACGCCTAATGACGCTCACGCCTAATTTGACTGATTTGCTTATAGGCGAGGCGTTTGGTCACCGCCTAGCGCCTAGTCGTCGCCTAGGCCGCATTTTAGAACACTGACGTACATTAATAGGATTTGACGTACATTAATAGGATTGGATGTGAAATACACTCGAATGATATTTGATTTGTAAAATTGATCTTATTAATATTCTATATCCATTAATTTCATCACACGGACAATGTTATTTATCACATGTGTTCCATTGTATTACAAAATGAGCCAAAAGCTCACTCCAGTTTTAGATTATGCGTTGAGCATTGAGGTTGAAAATGACAAGAATTGGGTTGGAGCAGGTATTAGAGCATTTTGAGCTATTAGTTTTTTTTTTTCCATGATATTTAGAGATTAAAAGCCTAAATATATTATCTCATGATATATGAAATCACAATTGAAATTTTTGACATGTAACAAGTTGAGATTCAATATTCAAATGTTTTTACTTACTGATGGAGGAGAACTCCCTCTTGTAATAAAAATACCGAGCAAGTGTACTCACTATCGGTATAGCAGTATGCAATTGCAGGGGTCGAATCCACAGAGACTCGTTGGTAAACAAGTAAAGTAAAAACAGTGAATTTTGTAACCACAGTTTATAGATTTGATTTAAAACTAAAAGCATAAATTAAATAACAAAAACTAAATAAACAAGGAAACAGATTATGAGCAGAGATTCGTAGATTGGATTTCACTTCACCATCATTCTATGCACAATTTTACTTATAAAACATCAACTCAACTTCTAGGGTTCATTCACTTTAGCTAGGATCGACATGGTTAGGAGGCCGGATTACAATCCTAAATACTCTTTTTAATATTGTGGCTTCTATTACGGTACCACAATATGCCAAGAATACATTAAGAACACAGGAATATGAAAACCTAACTTTAATCGATTTCTATTACGGCCTAATTAAAGTTATTCAATCAATAATGGTCTATGTATCAAAATTCCAAATTAATGGCGAATTCGATACCCAAATAATCAAAGACGAGTTCGTATCTTAACATACGTCTCGAATCCAAGAACATGGAATTAAAATCTATTAATGAACTAGAAGGAATTAAATAGAAAGAATTAAAATACTATTGCATAGAAATCCGGTGAAGATCAAAACAATCTACAAATCTAAGAAATTAGCTACTCATAATTTACAAATAATAAAAACCTGGAATTGATGAATTCTTCTTCTCTTCAATTGATAATTAAAGAAAAGCATAAAAAACTCCAAAATATATGATATGGTCTATTCCTAAATTAACATGGCTGCTGTGAATATATAGAAAATAGGGTTAAAACTATGGACCAAGGCCAGGAAATGTCAAGAATGCCCTCAATAAATCGCTGAAACTGTTGCTGAAATACGGACTGAGCGCGGCCGCGCTAGTGGGCAGAAACTTTGGCTTGCAACTCGTCAGTTGAGCGCGGTCGCCATTGAATGAAGCGCGGGCGCCCTGGAAAGGTTCGATCGATACTTCTTCTTGAGCGCGGATAGGGTCGATCGGCACAATTAAAGTTGGGTCGATCGGCCATTGTTTGCTCTTGAGCTGTTCTTGGCTATATTGGCCCCAAATGGCCTAGACCCAATTAGCTTGGCCCAGTTTATCACCCTTGGCCCCAAATGCCTAGCAGCTTTCTCGGCCATGCCCATGCATTGCTCGGCCAAACTCAGCAAGCCTTGGCCACATTTTGCCTTGATTTAATACCTCCATAGATTCGGTTCGTCTCTTAATTACAACGTCGCATTTTGACCATTATAAACATTTCTTTTGCACTTCGCTCTTTGAAATTTTATTTTTAACTTTAACCACCGAATTTTTATAAATCAAATTTCTCCCAAAATTTCCATATTTCCAATTTAGCCCTTGAACTTTCCAATATTTCCAATTTAATTCAAAAGCTTCCAAAGTACGCTCCAATCCTCCGTTTTATCAGTAATTGCACTTCAACCCCTGTACTTTCAAAACACTAACAAACCATATCAAATATACATAAAATTCGGGAATCAAACACAAAGAAAGCCTAAAAGTGCATCATTTGGATGGGTAAATACACATCCATCAAACACCCACAAACTAACCTTTTGCTCGTCTCGAGTAAAACAAAACTACAAGAAGCAAAATAAAGCTACTCTAAATACTACTAATAAAATATAAAAACAAAATAATTATTTTTGTGATGTTCTATCACAGATGAGTCATTGGCCATACAAGTCTCAGATTCTCACCAACACACATAATCAACAAGTGCCACCACAGTAATGGGATTACAATCACATTGAAGCATAAAACTCACAATTTTCCACCGCGGCCTGAATGATGAATGAATTATGGGAGGTCACTGCCAACAACCTAAGATTGTTTATGGATTCACTAAGTGATGCTCTTAATAAATATGTCATAGACAGTACCAACCAAAAAGGACACTCATATGCATATTTACACGATTGTCAACCCGGTTACTCGATATTGAAAGAATAATCTGGCTTAAAAGTTAAGTGCGAAAGATCGCAGGGCTAGATTCATGATTACAAATGAAGGTAAGGACATACGAAGATAAGAAAGTGAAACTAGAAAGTCTTCTTGTAACAATACATCCTCACTTTGATGATAATTTCTCCACTCACCCTTATACTTCCCAATGTGTCAACCCACAAACTAAAACTTTTTCATACATTGACATGGGGCTAAACACATTCCATTACTTTCTTTGGTCACCTTGAAACATAATTTCCACTTTGATAGGGGCAAGGCTTCACTTTTTCTTCTTTTTCTTTTCTTTTTTTTTTTTACTTTGCACAAATGAATCATAAAGAATGTGCATTTACTATTTTGCTCAAGCCCCTCTTTTTATTACATAACATGACCCACTTCTTTATTTTCGTGACCAATTTTCACTCAATTCTTTTGTTTTTCAAAACATCCCCCAAAATATCCCCATTCTTTTCCTAGTTTCACTTTCTTAAAAATGTGAGAAAATAGTGTATAAGCTAAAAGGGTAGGACAATGAGGGTACAAATGAAGGCGAATGGTGGTCTAAGATAACCTCCCATTTTGTGAGAGATTCCATTCTTTTTCAAGCTCAAAAGGAGTTCTAGCGGCAAATATTTAGTGACTAGAAAGTTTAAGGCTTACAAAAAGGGATTCAAAGAATAGCCATATATATCAAGTAACCTATTGACGTGTTATTGACAATCATGCAAACATGTTCTAAGGACCCCGAGAATACACAAAGTGATCCCATAAAGGGCACCTAAGTTGATGACAATGACCAAGAATATTATACGGAAGTGAGAGGTGGTGCATTCATAATTTAAATGTTTCAATGCAATCCCAATCACCACACTAATAATAACACAAGTGATTTTAAAATTAAAGCACACTCTAATCATCACAGACTTTGGCCAACATTCCAACCATGAAAAGAACAAATTTTTTTTAAATTTTTCTATTTTTTTAGAGGGTGACACTATATACACTCCCCTATAAACCCACAAACTCGGAGAGATGCCCACCCCCAAACTCAAAACATGCTATGTCCTCATAGCAAAGAGAACAGAAGCGTGCCTTGGGCTTAACGGATGGCAAGACACTACTAAACAGTAATTAACATAAAAAAAATAAAACATACCTCATTGGGTTGCCTCCCAAGCAGCGCCTTTGATTAAAGTCGTTAGCCCGACTATGGTCCCAAGCTTACTTGGCCTTTGGACCATCTCTTCTCCTCACGGGCACAAACGCCCTTCTCTTTCCAAATCAGCTCTCCATTGTCAACACGTAGGGGTGAAGCCACATTTATTTTTGAAACTTTACGCTTGTGCTTACCCCTCTTTCTTTTCTTTTTATTGGGGTTTCCACCCCCAAACTCAACCTTTTCTGCAACCTGCAGAACACCATTCTCACAATCAAGATCAAGAGAGTTATCATGCATAAAAATATTTAAAAATATAGAATAAGATAAATCACTATAACTCTCCTCACTAACTCTCGATTTTGAAGGCCCTTGTGGTAAATGTGATGGATTCGACTCTTTATGGGAGTCGTGTGGGGAGTGATACAACCCGTTACTCCTAGAGTATTGGTCGGCCTTAATGTTACTAGCCAAGGGATAAACGTCCGCATTATCCCCACTTTTCTCACATCCATTTACATCATCTTTAAAAATTGGAACATCAGTTATGGCTCCTACAAAACCATCTTTGGGGGAGGGTTTCTTATCATTTTTAAGCATACAAAAATTACATTCCTCCCCCATACCTTTCAAGGACACCACCCCTTGACACACATCAATAGTGACCTTAGTGTCAAACATAAATGGCCTCCCAAGCAGAATGGGAGTTTTCAGTTGTTCCTCACTTGATCCCTCCATACACATCACATAAAAGTCAATGGGGATAATGATTTTATCAATTTTAACCAACACCCCTTCAATAACCCCTAAGGGTCTTTTGATTGAGAGATCCGCCAATTGCAAGTCTCTCATGGGTGGTTTCAACTCACATACCCCCAAACTTCTAAAAACATGAAAGGGCATCACATTGACGCTTGCCCCAAGATCCAACAAACCTTTAAAATTTTGACCCCCTATAGAAATTGGGATAGTGAAACACCCGGGGTCTTTTTGAACATGTTTAATCTTTTCAAACTCCACACCTCTCGGGGGTGTGGTTTTCACAACATTGGGGGGAGGGGTTTCTAAATTTAATGCAGAAAATACATATTGAACCTCCCCAATCTCATCCTCTTCCTCACTAACATTATCAATATTATCACATTCAAAATTATCAAGGGAAGAAAGAAATACCTCCTCAATTTCCTCACTCTCATCCCACACTGTCGTGATTGACTTTGCTTGCTCAGGTGGATGTTTTTCTTTCATTAATTCTTGGGCAACCTTCACAAGTTGCTCTACTTGTGTGCCCATCTTTTCAGACGCAACATCTGTATTTCTATTACTTTGCTGCATCTCCATCCTTAGCTGCTGAACTGCCAGCTCCCAAGGCTCTTTATCATGTTGTCCAGGTGGTGGCACATGAAGAGGTTTTGCTTGCTGATTATGATGGCCACCCCATGGATTGTAGTTACCGTATGGGTTGCCTTGGGGTGGTGGCCTTTGTCCATATCCGTTGAAAGCATGTGCCTGTTCAGGATGAGAAGAAAAATTTGCTGCACTTGGACACATATTAGTCACATGAGATGATAAACCACAATTTGTACAGTAATCAGTAATAACATTGGCACCAGCAGAAGTGCCACAGACAGTCAATTTATCAACCTTACTACTTAAAACTGCAATTTGCTTGGAAAGATTATCAGTAGCAGTCAAATCCAATACCCCCCTTATTCTACCCCTCGAACTCTTTTGTTGAGAATTAGCACTCAACATCTCGTATAAAGCTTTAGTCTCGTCCGGGGTCTTGGCTCCTATCGAGCCTCCAGCAGCATTGTCAACCATTGATTGACCATTGTCATTCAAGCCATCATAAAAGGCTTGGTTCAGTGAGGGTAGTGTGAAATTGTGTTGGGGACATTGTATTAACATTGTATTAATTTTTTCCCATGCCTCATGAAAGGGCTCCCCCACATCTTGGGAAAATGTCATCAATTTCTGTCTGAAGCCAGCCAACAGATGATGTGGGTAATATCTTTTAAGGAACACATCTTGTAATTCTACCCAAGTACTAATGCTGCTCGGTGCAAGCATCATCAACCATATTTTAGCCACTCCCTTAAGAGTGTAAGGAAAACACTTTAGTCTAATTTCCTCTTCAGTCACTCCCTGTCTTCACAAAAATTGAGCAACAACAATAATATACTCTTTAAGGAACGTGAGTGCATCCTCACCAGGCAATCCGTGAAAGCTTGGCAATATGGCAAAGTATTGTCCTTTGACCTCTAGATTTTTGGCTACATCGGACAGCACTATGCAAGAGGTAGATGTGTCTACCCTAGGTCTCAGGAAATCATTCATAGTTTGTGCCGGTGGTTCTGCCATCTCGGCTTTCTCTTCCTCTACCTCGGTGGTGGAGGGTTCTGATCCGGTGTCCGAATCTGAGAAAAGGGGATTAAAGAGGGAATCGCCCTCAAATACTTCCTCAAGAAGCTTAGTGTCTTTAGCTTTATTAAGTCTGTTTATGTTGTCGTTCAATGGCACCAATGTAGGTTTCAAAGAACGACGACCTTGCATTCACTACCTAACCTACTTGTTTACTTGCAACAAGTCCCCGGCCAGAACGGCGCTCAAAACTTGATGGAGGAAAACTCCCTCTTGTAATAAAAATACCGAGCAAGTGTACTCACTACCGGTGTAGCAGTATGCAATTGCAGGGGTCGAATCCACAGAGACTCGTTGGTAAACAAGTAAAGTAAAAGCAGTGAATTTTGTAACCACAGTTTATAGATTTGATTTAAAACTAAAAGCATAAATTAAATAACAAAAACTAAATAAACAAGGAAACAGATTATGAGCAGAGATTCGTAGATTGGATTTCACTTCACCATCATTCTATGCACAATTTTACTTATAAAACATCAACTCAACTTCTAGGGTTCATTCACTTTAGCTAGGATCGACACGGTTAGGTGGCCGGATTACAATCATACATACTCTTTTTTATATTGTGACTTCTATTACAGTACCACAATATGCCAAGAATACATTAAGAACACAGGAATATGAAAACCTAACTTTAATCGATTTCTATTACGGCCTCAATTAAAGTTATTCAATCAATAATGGTCTATGTATCAAAATCCCAAATTAATGGCGAATTCGATACCCAAATATTAAAAGACGAGTTCGTATCTTAACATACGTCTCGAATCCAAGAACATGGAATTAAAATCTATTAATGAACTAGAAGGAATTAAATAGAAAGAATTAAAATACTATTGCATAGAAATCCGGTGAAGATCAAAACAATCTACAAATCTAAGAAATTAGCTACTCATAATTTACAAATAATAAAAACCTGGAATTGATGAATTCTTCTTCTCTTCAATTGATAATTAAAGAAAAGCATAAAAAACTCCAAAATATGATATGGTCTATTCCTAAATTAACATGGCTGCTGTGAATATATAGAAAATAGGGTTAAAACTATGGACCAAGGCCAGGAAATGTCAAGAATGCCCTCAATAAATCGCTGAAACTGTTGCTGAAATACGGACTGAGCGCGGCCGCTCTTGCAGTTGGCGCGTCTGCGCTAGTGGGCAGAAACTTTGGCTTGCAACTCGTCAGTTGAGCGCGGTCGCCATTGAATGAAGCGCGGCCGCCCTGGAAAGGTTCGATCGATACTTCTTCTTGAGCGCGGATAGGGTCGATCGGCACAATTAAAGTTGGGTCGATCGGCCATTGTTTGCTCTTGAGCTGTTCTTGGCTATATTGGCCCCAAATGGCCTAGGCCCAATTAGCTTGGCCCAGTTTATCACCCTTGGCCCCAAATGCCTAGCAGCTTTCTCGGCCATGCCCATGCATTGCTCGGCCAAACTCAGCAAGCCTTGGCCACATTTTGCCTTGATTTAATACCTCCATAGATTCGGTTCGTCTCTTAATTACAACGTCGCATTTTGTCGCATTTTGACCATTATAAACATTTCTTTTGCACTTCGCTCTTTGAGATTTTATTTTTAACTTTAACCATCGAATTTTTATAAATCAAATTTCTCCCAAAATTTCCATATTTCCAATTTAGCCCTTGAACTTTCCAATATTTCCAATTTAATCCAAAAGCTTTCAAAGTACGCTCCAATCCTCCGTTTTATCAGTAATTGCACTTCAACCCCTGTACTTTCAAAACACTAACAAACCATATCAAATATACATAAAATTCGGGAATCAAACACAAAGAAAGCCTAAAAGTGCATCATTTGGATGGGTAAATACACATCCATCACTTACTAATTTAGATTTTTTTTTTGCTGTTGTTAACATTTTAGAGATCACAGTTTTCATTGATTGTATCATATGTAATACAATCACAAAAAGTCAATGACAACATTTTCCCATGTCTGTCTATTTGAGAAGAAAAACGGTGTTTTGACATGATGAGTTGTATATACTCCCTCAGTCTCATATTACCTTATTCATTTTGCTATTTTGGGCGTTTCACTTTAAAATCACACTTTTCTAAAAAGAAATTTTTTTTAATACTTCTTTATTCATGGGACCCACTTATCATACTCACAACAACTATCCACATACTATTCTCTATCCCACTTTCTCTCCTACCCACTCACAACTCCTACTTTAATAACATTATTCCTTATTTTTCATTTTCAACAGTAAATGAGTAAGGTAATATGAGACAGAGGGAGTATGTAACATTGTATAGTGTAAAAAATCACACTGACAAAATTATTTTAATTTAGTTATGGCAGTTGTAGGTTACATTTCCTAGGATGACAAATCACGCTTGCAAAAATTTTAATACGCAAAAAAGGAAAAATCATTATTATTACTAAATTCTTCCTCCGTCCCACTACAAATTACATATTTTTCTCATTGATCGTCATATTACAAATTACACACTTTCTAAAATAGAAATGTTTTATTACTTTTATATTAATGAGACCCGCATGTTATAGTTACAACAACAATTTAATTATTATTTTCTACCTCACTTTCTCTTCTACCTCACTTTTTCTTCTACATCACTTTTTTATACTCACAACACCTACTTCACTACACATTTTTTTAATTTTTCTGCAAACAGTAACTGAAAAGGTTGCAGTGGGTCGGAGGAAATATTCAATTATAATTTCCAATACTAATAATTGCTTCTTTTTTTTAAATAAAACTAACAATAGTAATAAACTAAACTAAACTAAAATAAAAGTGTATGAGGTATCATCCATAGTTATAAATCCCGTCTCGGCTCGTCCCAGCCGATATGTTTCGTACCAGTGAAAAAACGGTGCGAAACGGGATATATACCGTTCCAATCTAGAAATCGCTCTGTACCGGATCGAACCGGCTGAACTGTCCCAAATCGGTAAAAACCATCCGAGATGGATATCCCGACTGGGACGCATTTTTTTTATAGATATAGACCCAAATGATTTTTTTTTGAATCTTTAGGGTGTTTATTGTAAATATTTGCTCTAAACCCTAAATCTTTAGGGTGTTTATTGTAAATATTTGATCCATACACTTATGTTGAAAGCTGATGAAGATATTTTGCAAAATTGGAATGAATTTTTGATGTCATTTTAACAATTGTACCAGAAAAAGTGTTATGTTTTTGTTAACATATACTAAGGATATAATTAGTAAAAAAATATAGAAAAAGTATGATAAACTCGGTACGTGTGAATGTGTGCCCAAAATTTTGTGTTTGTTGGATTCACGCGAGTTTGAAGACATCCGATTTAATTTGAAAAACGGAGTCGCCACGCCATTTTGATTACCTCAAAACTTTGAAATTTTTTTTTATGGGTTCGGAGGTTAAGTTACCCCTTGGGAAGAACGGATCGTCGTTCACCCAAGGTGCCTTACCGGAGCAAGTCTCCCAAGATCCCATTAATCGTGCTTGCTTGCGTGCTTTCTTGTGTGCATGTGTTTGAAAATAAGGAGGGAATGTCCCAAGTCATCTTCCGGACGTACAAACCATTTGTTGGTTGTCGCTCGGGATTTCTTGGATTTTTATGTATTCGGGATTATGATCCCGCCCTCATCTTGAACTTGTGATCATCGCATTTTTTGGACCTTGGGACTTGCGTGATCGAGAGAATGACTCTCTTTGTAGTCAAAGATGAGGTTCTTTAGAAAAGGAGGGTCCTTAGCCCATCAATCCTACACTTTGAGATGGTCGAGCTCGTATAGATGCTTCATACTCATCTTAAGTGATAATCGAAGATATAGGGTTCAAAGGTGTCCCTTTCTAAAGAGATTATGAAACCTTTATGGAAGGAACGATGTAAAGATAGGATCTTTTACATCGGTCCGTTCCGAGGTTACTAATGGGGAATGGGGGAATGTATGTAAAAATGACATTTTTAATGAAAAGATGACATTTTTGGGTTGCAAATGATGCATTTGATTCAAAGAAATGATCTTTATTGCAAATGATGCATAAAGATATGATTTTTATGCAAATGATACATTTTTATGAAGAAAATTGGAATTCATTATGCAAATGATGCATAAAGATTGTATTTTGAAAAGCATATGATGCTAGTTTATGGTAAAGACATGATCTTTAAAGCAAATGATGCTTGGAAAAGGGATTTCGAATGCAAAGGATGCATTTTGATTTGAAAAGATTTGATTTTTATATGCAAAGGATGCATAAAGATGACATTTTTATTGGAAAATGGGGGTTTTAGGTGCAAAGGATGTACCTTTATGGGGAAAGACTACATTTTTATGACAAATGATGTCTAATGCATGCAAAAGGGGAAGGGGGAATATAAAGATGTGATCTTTAATCTACCAAGTCCCAAGCAATATAAAGGCAATGCATTGAGCAATTTATAAAGCAATTAGGATGCAAGGTTAGGGCGTGCGAGGTTACCAATGGCTTCCTTCTTCTTTGGATGGAGCTAGGAGGAGAGGTTGATCTTGAATCTTCAAGGAGGAGGGAGGTAGCTTCTTGGCCTTCTTCTTCACCTTCTTGGACTTCCAGCAGCTTCTTGGGGGGATTTCTTCGTAATATGAGTAATTGATGCCTTTTGTGGATATATGCATGCTTTTGAAAATGATGAATGATTGACACACTTATTTGTTGTGCTTGTCTACAGGAGAACAAGTCTAGAGGACCATCAGAGATTGCAGTCAAGCTTTGGCAGAGGATGCCGGATTTCGAGAAGAATGGGGTGAACCCCAAGGATTTGGTGAGGGCTACCGGCCTAGATTCATTCGTCGAGGCTATCGGCAGGGGTGTTCATATCACCTCTAAGAGCAAGGGCTTGATCCAGGCCCTTTCTGAGTTCTGGTGGGATAGCACCCATAGCTTCCATCTGAGCTGGGGAGAGCTGACAGTGACTCCTGCCGATTTCACGGCTATTGCGGCCTACAGTTCACGGGAGGCCCGTGACTTGGAGAGACCACATTACAGCTGAGGAGTTTCAGAATTTGGTTGGATTTGAGTTGATTCCCAAGGGGCTGGGTATGGAGACACGGAATGTCGAGGTGACAGTCCATAACTGCATGCAGAACTTTGCTGCTAATGATGTGACCGCCCACCAGCTGGCTAGAGCTTTTGTGTGGTTGATGCTGTCGGTCACCATTTTTGCTAATTCTGGGACACTGGCCATGACTTGTCTCCTTGATTCTTTGGTTGATGTGGATGGGATTGGGACGGTCTCCTGGGGTGAGGCCGGATTGGCAGAGCTCTATTTCTCTCTGGATATGTACAGCCGTAACAAGGCTGCTTCGATGGACTGCTTCTCATTTGCCCTTGAGGTAGTCTCTCTTTCTTTTCTCTTTTCTCTTTTCTGTCTTGAGACTTTTATGAGAGAGAGAATGACCTTTTTGATGTTTTGAACATGCAGGCCTGGTTCTGCGAGGTGATCGGGTTCTTTCCTTGGAACCAACAGAGTGATATCACCATTTTCCCTGCTATGGTTCGCTGGAGGGGGGATGCGAGGGATAAATTCATGGGGAAGACCCGGATCACCTTCGACTACAAAATGGTGAGGCCGGTCATCAACAGGGATGGGCACGATGGAGTGGACTTCTACCCGTGGGGCAGGTATCCGGAGATCTTGCTGGGAGATGCCATTGAGGCGACGAGGCAGCGGAGATGGCTGACGGGGCTGACATGTGATGTCATATATTTGGGGGACCATTTCTCGAGGCAGCATGGCCATGTCCCTCTATTGGACGCCATTACTCCTCAGGATCCTCCAAAGACGGATGCCGCAGCCTGTGGATTGGCCGAGGATGAGATTGCTAGGTACTGTGCGGCGTGGCCGCCGAGGAGTACTTTGACATGGGTACCCCTACGCCGTGTTCGTGGAGCAATGATCGAGGACGCCACGTGAAGCTAGTGAAGCCGGTGGTTACTCGGGGATATGGGGAGGATGAGCCTACTGACCCGCCGATCCCTCCTGCGCACCTGTCCTACGTGGTCCACGGAGTTCCGAGGAGGATGAGGATTCTGTCTCGACACTAGGGAGCCCCAAGATACCCCGCCGCCCGACAAAGACTGTAAGTATACTTTTAGGGTCTTTCCCTTTTTCAGCCTTTCTTTGCTTTTTTGCAAATTTGAGATTTTCTCGAGATTTTTCTCGAGATTTTTCTCTTCTTTTCTCAGTTCCAGCTCGCACTTATGATAGGATGATCGTGCGTAATAGGGCCGGAAGGACATGTGCCGGTCCCCTTCGAGGAAGCCGGCTCGCGCTTCAAAGGCGACAGGCGGATGCACAGGAGCCCGGGCGCAAGAGACGGCATGTCGGGGCACGGTGTCTACCTCATCGGCCTCGGAGTACTCTTCCAAAGTGCCATGCCTCGGGGCGGGGACCCAACGCCGACATTCAGGAGCACTGGCCGAGTACGGGCACAATAATGTCCATTTGTCCGACGTGAGCGACTGTGAGGACTTGATGAGGGAGGCTAGCATCTACGAGCCGAGCAAATGATGAGGAGGAGGAAGAATCGGAGGCCTAGGAGGTCTCTAGAATAGATTTGGAATAAAAACAAACAATGGACAAGATTTATGCACACTTTGTTTATTTTTTGCTTTATTCTGGCGCCGATGGGGCGAAGACATTGTATTTATGCTTTATTTACTTTTCTAATTCATGCTTTTTTAATTTGCATATTATCTGAGCCTTGGGGCGATTTTTGCTTGGAATCGGGCCGAAACCGGGCCAAAATGATTTATAATGGTATACAAATGCTTGAATGGCTTCGGATATGTTTTTGTACATGTGTTTTGCTGAAAAAGTGGGGTGAAAACTCCCTTGGGCAGCAACTTGGTTGTCGCAGAATTTTTTTCTGGCAGATGGCTAATGTAGCCGTGCGGTTTTGTCCGTAGGGCAAATGAAGCCGTGCGGCTCACGCGCTCTGTCTCGAACCGGTTATTTTCTCGAATAAAAGCAAGGCTTGGCCATTTCATTTCATTTTCATCTTAGACTTGTCCCAATTGTTCCCAGAGCACATTTTGGACCTAAAAGCACCATCTTTGGTCATTTTGCAATTGAGAAGCCCGTCAGATTTCAAAGGGGGAAGCGAGACCATTTTCTGTCCGATCTTCAGTCTTGGGTGAGACACAACTTCCAATCTCATAGGGGGCCGCTTGATTCTTCCTTCAAGATCATGTCTTTATGGCATTTGAGGGATCTCCCGCCCGATTGGGACCTTTTGAGAGCCGCAGCAAAGTTCTGGGACGTCCGGAGACATGTTTACTGGTTTTCTTATAACGAGATTGTCCCGACGCATGAAGACTTCCGAGCCTTGATTGGGGGTCCCGAGATTGAGGATATATCTATTCCGCTGGTCGGAGACGTGCCGGTGGCGGTAAAGCTTGCATCTTTTCTGCAGATTCCTTTGGGGGAGGCTGAGGGGATGATGATAGCCCCGGACAGGATTGACCTTTCTGATATCCCGGGCAGGTTTGGGTCTCCAGATATGGCTGCGACCACGGTGGCTATGGACGCATTTATCCTTTGCATATTCTCTGCTCTGTTCACCGCTGAGTCCGTGGAGATCTGTTATAGTGGTCTCTTGGACATGGTTAGAGACTGCAGGGCTGGAAAGGATATTGTCCCGCTGGTTTTGGGAGAGTCATTGCGTGGGATTGACAGGATGGCTCGGGGAGACCCTTTCATGAGGTCCGGGAGTCCGCCGCGCCGACCTTACGGCCGCAGAGAGGCTCGGGCTTTGCCAGGGGGCTTTGCCGACTTTGCCCTTGGGTGATTTCTTGTAGAGGTGCACCTAGGCAACAGACCGCAGTAGCCGGAGCCGACGATGGCTAGGCTATCCACTTCGGACATCCGTTGGTGGATACCTCATTGGAGGTTGCAAATCAGAGGACATTTCAGAGTCCTATGCCGTGAGGGTTCCGTGATTCTCGGTGGTCATCCTTCTACATACCCCGCTTAGTATCCAGCGGTTGGGGCTTTACAGAGCCATTGAGTGATTGGGAGGACATCCGGACCATGGAGGTGGCGTCATTGGATATGAGGGATCCAGCCAGCTTCTCTTTCTTCTCGAGGGATTGGACATACGCTGCTTTCCCACCCAGGGCTATCTTCAGGAGCAGGAAGAGTACCATCTTGACCACTGTCTACTTGGACTGGTACGAGAGGGAGATGGGAGCGACTCAGGTCATCTTGGAGGAGATACGTCGAGCCTTATTGGGGGCTGACTGTGACTTGAGCAGGACTTTGAGGGAGACCGAAGCTAAGGCGAGTCGCCATAACCAGTCAGGTGACTTGATCAGAGACATGGAGGCTCGGTACAAGAGGTTGTTCGAGGTCGCTCCTTTGACTGAGGCTCAGAGGGAGGAGGTGCGGACTCGTGCTCGGGTAGAGAGAGCACTTATTGACACGGGTTTGATAGAGGCTCCAGTGAGGATACCGGAGGTCGGGATGAGGGATACCGACATCATAGATAAGAAGACTCGACGGGGCCGAGGAAAAGGGAAGAAAACCGAAGAAGACTCAGCGAATGACGACTGACAAATCTTTTCTTAGGATCTTCTTATTGCCATTTTGCAAACACATTAGTTTATTTAGGCATTTTATTGTATTTTAAATCTTTGTAGCAGGTTAGCAGAGTCAAGAGGTAGACCGTGCTTGAACTCATCAAGAAGTTTTTAACTTGTAATGAACAAGAAATATTATCTTAGAAATTAATCAAGACACATTTCATGGAAATTCAAATGTCTTATTGATTGGGACCCGTTTTATGAAAACTGAAATACCCTTTATTATTTAGGACGCACTTCATGGAAGCTTGATTGTCCTTTTTATTGTTTAGACCGAATCATATATGGCTGCCTACGTTCCCCTTTTACAAGAAAGACTAAGGGGCTCAGGTCTTCGTAGTTCATTCTGGTGAACTATATATTTTTTTCTTTTTTTTTATGTGCACTCGTTTTTTGCCTAGACCGCCCTTTTTGGGTTTTCACTTAGCCGGGCATTACTCTTTTACACTAAGATTTTTTTATGTGCAACCCTGTCTTTTGCCTAGACCGCCCTTTTTGGGATTTTCAGCCTAGCTGGGTATTACTCTTTTTGCACCTTTTTTTTTATTTATTATTTTTTAGACATAGTATCTTCTGAGCTTATCACCATTGACTGGGTGGACAAAGGGATTGTCGTCCAGGTCTGCAAGCTTCATGGCTCCTCCCGATAGTATCTTCTGCACCACATAAGGGCCGATCCAAACGGGTTCCCATTTTCCCAGGGGGTTGTCTCTCGGTAGGGGGCTTCACTTTCAAAACTAAGTCACCCTCTTTGATGTCTCCGGCCTCGACCTTTTTATCAAACGCTCCGCCATCCGCCTCCGGTAGGCTCGGGTGTGTTCCATGGCTTTTAGCCTTCTCTCGTCAAGGTGGCTAACTCATCATGCCGGCCGCGCAACCATTCTACTTCATTGACACTGTTTTCCAGGAGGACCCTTAATGACGGGATTTCCAACTCCACCGGTAACACCGCTTCCATCCCGTAGGTTAAGGCAAAAGGAGTTTCTCCCGTAGCCGTTCGACGCACGTTCAGTAGCCCCGCAGTGCCAAGTGCGGCTTTTCGGGCCAATCACGACCACGGGTGGCCATCTTCCGATGATCCGCTCGAGCGTCTTATTAGCAGCCTTCCACGGCTCCATTAGTCCGGAGACGACTTGTGGCGAGTGATCCTGAATTGTCGACAAAGAACCTATCGCAGCCCCTTCAAAGTGCGACCCATTATCGGAAATGATCTCGTTGGGCAACCTATATCTCGCACATTATGTTTTCTTTGATGAATTGGGCCACTTTTCCGGAAGTGAGGACCTTGTAAGACTTGGCCTCTACCCACTGGGTGAAGTAGTCGATGGCTACTAGCACAAATTCATGTCCATTGCTTCCTCGCCGGCTATTTTCCCTATCACGTCAATACCCCAAGTTGCAAACGGCCAAGGAGTCGTCATGCAAGACAGGTCATGAGGCGGGAGATGGTTGAGGTTGGCAAACCGCCGGCACTTGTCGCATGCTCGGACGTGCCGGACACACTGCTTTCCATGGAAATCCAAGAGTAACCCATTCCGAGGATCACTTGCATCGTGGCTCGGCATTCATATGAGGACCGCAGGACCATTGTGGACTTTACCATCAACTCTTTGGCCTTTTCTCTAGTGACGCACAAGAGGAGTGGTCCTTGGTATCGCTTCTTGTATAGGTTGCCTCCTAGAATGACATAATGGGAGGCCAACCTTTTCGTGGCTTGCAAGCTCTTGGCTCGACACCTTCTTTTGGTCTACCTTCTTTGTCTCTAAAAGCCGACTCTCCATCTTTGAGGAACTCGGTAAATTTGATTGTACCAGTGGTTCCTTTATAGGCTCGGGTCCTGTGTCTACTTCACAAATGTAAGGTCAGGGCTTCTCTTCTACCCACTCGGAAGGGTTTTATGGCTTTTCCTCGTGGATCTCTACCAATGAGGCTAGAGTAGCTAGGGCATCTCGCGAATCTGTTCTTTTCCCTTGGCAAGTAGTGGAAGGTCACTTCTCCGAACCGTCCAAATCAACTCCTCCATATGGGCATGATACCGCCGCAGGTTAGGGTCCACAGTCTTCCACTTGTTGGAAACCCGGTTGATGATCGTGGCCGAGTCTCCGTAAACTTCTAGCTCCTTGACATTCCTTTCTAAGGCAGCTTCCAAACCAAAGCAATGCAGGCTTCATACTCGGCAACATTGTTCGTGGCGGAAGTTCAACTTGAGGGCTATGGGTGTATGCTCATCTTTTAGATCGACCAAGAGCATCCCGATACCGTTTCCTCTTTTGTTAGCGGCTCGGTCAAAGAACAATTGCCATCGGTTTTCGTGCTCGACCGCAAAGATTCCTTCATCTCGGGAATTGGGGTTCGGGCCCTCTCGTCTTCATTACTCGGGAAAGTTTGCCAGGTGGTCTGACAACGCTTGACCCTTGATGGCCTTTCTGGTCACATAGTTGATGTCGTACTCTGCTAAGAAGAAGGACCACTTTGCTAGACGCATCGAGAGGGAAGGCTTATCAAAGATGTATTTGATGGGGTCCATTCTTGAGACCAAATTCACAGGGTGGGCTTGCATATAATGCTTCAACTTGCCGACTACCCAGACCAGTCCTGCACAGGTCTTTTCACATGCTGAGTAATTGAGCTCACTCCCCTGCAGCTTCCGGCTGACAAAGTAGATGGCATTCTCTACCCGAGGGTCTTTCTTTTCCTGAGCAAGTATAGCCCCAACTGCCGTATCAGTGACACTGAGATAGAGCAGAAGAGGTTTCTGTCTATGTGGGGGGCATAGTACCGGAGGATGTTGTGATGATGTGCCACCTAAAATTTTCTCGGGAAAAATTCGATTTTTTGCGTTTCTTTGAAAAAACCAAATAAAACCCGGAAAAAGAACGGAGTCGCCACGCCATTTTTGTTTTAAGGGCCAAAACTTTGAAAAATGCCCGAGATTAGAGATTTGGGTTCGGAGGTCATGTTACACGCCGGGAAGGACGTTAGTGTGCACCTGGAATGCCTCGTAAAACGAGTCTTCCAAGCTGAAAATCATTTGTGTGTGTGTGTATGTGTGTGTTTTGGCCAAAATTAGTTGAAACTCAGAAAAGTAAAAATTGGGATATCTTTTTAAGACTTTAAACTGATCCCATGATTTTTTGGAAGATTTTTGGATTGAGATTTGGTACTCAAAAGACCTTTTGAAGTTGAGAGTCACTTCTGCCAGAATGAAAAAGGCAGTGGACCTTTGATTTTGAAATGGATTCAAGGGCCTTAAAACTTCATAATCTGGATAAACTCAGAGAATGAAAGTTGTTCCAGACACCTTAAATAAGATTTATGCGAAGGAATTTTCCATTTTGGAGAAGATTTGAGGGGTCAAAACCTTCTGGAAATCTCAGATATGCAATCTGGATTTCCAGAAGCTGATGAACTGGCCTCTAAAAGAAAATTTGAAAAGAGGAGTTTTACTCACCCAAAAAATAAAGTGAAAATATGTCTGGAAATATATGGATGTTGGCTACAAAAAGTGTTTTGTAGTCAACACCAAATTCCAAGTTTATCTGTGTCCAAAAATTAAGACAATGGACTGGGGTCTTGGAAAATTGCTACTGGACAGCAACTTCTCAAGAAAGAAAATATGATTTTAAAGGGGGTTTTTGCATCCATGCTTGTCCCCATTTCCCTAGGTTTTGGTTAGTGATCACTTGACGTTTTAGTGGTGAATCAACTATACCAAACCATCCTTGGGGTACATTAGGACTAAGCACTTCATTTGCTTGGGAAGGGGAATTTTATCCTTTGAAAATGAGATTTGATGCTTGAAAATGGTTTTTAGGGTTTTGAAAATGCATTTGCAAGTAATTAAGAACACATTGAAGAAAATGTTGATCCTTGTAGAAGATCATCCATGGAGATGAACTTCCATGGTGATCTTCTTGGATCTAAGACAAGAAGATGAATGAACTACATTTTGTAGCTTGAAAATGCATGCATGGATGAGAGAATTTAGGGTAAGGAGAGGGAGGTTATACCTATCTTCTTTGTGTTTTTGGTGTTTAAAGGCTTGAATGCAGGAGTGTTTGAACTTGGGAGTGAGTGGGTTTGATTTGAGTGAGTGAAAGTTGGGAAGATTCAAGAGAAAAAGGTGACAATTCTTAGGGAATTCTCACTATTTTCTCAAGTATTTTCGCCAAATGCTATGAGTTGTGTTCTTGGTTCCTCTTATTTTTGTGACTGGAGGGCTCAATTTATAGCCCTTTGAAAATTACAAACCCATCCGCGCGGACAGGACCTGCAGCGTGCACTGTTCATTAAATGCTGCTCCAGGCTTTGGACACAAGGAATAATCTTTTCAAAATTCAAATTAATCACCGCTTTTGTTTCCACCATTTCTTTTTTTGGTTTTTCTTATTTCTTTTACTTTTTTGATTCCTTTCCTTGGTTTATCTTTTTTTGGCAATCCCTAATCTACCCTTACTTGGTTAGAAATGTTAGGAATGTTAGGAATTGTTAGAAATGTTATAACTTTCGTTAATTTTCTAACGAAAATACTAACAAGCTCAAATTGGAGCACTTACAGTAGCCCCTCGGCGACGGCGCTTTCGAAGAAAGCGGGGTCGTCGATAAGAGTAAGGCTCCATATTTGGCGGGATGATCGAGTGATCGGGTGGCTGAACCTATTTAATAGGCTACCTACGTATCCCGAATGGGAATCAAGCTGCCGTAGTTCGGGTCTTCGACCCCGGAGATGATGGCGTTTTAGGTGCCTCGAACCTGATGAGCGAGTTCTGCAGTCGATTGCTGGAGAGAAACTCTGCTGGGGATAAGAGATGACCATTTTCGGTCTGATGGCTATCCGCTCTGCTGGGAATAGGAATGACCATTTTCGGTCTGATGGCTATCCGCTCTGCTGGGGATGATTGTGATTTATCGTTTTCCTAGTGTTGTGTGTGATAGCGTCTTAGGTGCCTCGAACCTTGGAGATGGCGTTTTAGGTGCCTCGAACCTTAGAGATGGTGTTTTAGGTGCCTCGAACCTTGATGATGGCATTTCAGGTGCCTCGAGCCTTGAAGATGGCGTTTTAGGTGCCTCAAACCTTGATGATGGCATTTTAGGTGCCTCGGACCTTGATGATGGCGTTTTAGGTGCCTCGAACCTGGATGGTGATGGCTTTTTAGGTGCCTCGGACCTTGATGATGATGGCGTTTTAGGTGCCTCGAACCTTAATTTGAAAAGGCCTTTCGGTGGACTTCGTCTGCTGCCGAAGGAGAGGGTGACCGTTTTGGTCGAGGGGCTGGACCTAATGATAGGCTACCTACGTATCCCGAATGGGAATCAAGCCCTTTCGTAGTTCGAAATCTACTCGAGATTCCGTTGGCTTTGCTGGAGATTTCGTTAGCCTTTGCTGGGGGGAAATCAGACGTATTTGTAGGGGAAATCGGTCTTACGTTTTACTGTCGGGGGTAATTTTGATGAAGGATACGGGATTCTGTTATCTTTCTCGGGGAAATCGGTCTTGCGTTTGACTGCCGGGGGTAATTTTGATGAAAGATACGGGATCTCGTTATCTTTCTCGGGGAAATCGGTCTTACGTTTGACTGCCGTTTGATGATTTTGATGAAAGATACGGGATCTCGTTATCTTTCTCGGGAAATCGGTCTTACGTTTGATCGCCGTTTGATGATTTTGATGAAAGATACGGGATCTCGTTATCTTTCTCGGGAAATCGGTCTTACGTTTGATCGCCGAATGATTTTGATGAAAGATACGGAATTCCGTTATCTTTCTCGGGAAATCGGTCTTACGTTTGACCGCTTGAATGATTTTGATGAAAGAAACGGGATTCCGTTATCTTTCTCGGGAAATCGGTCTTACGTTTGATCGCCGTTTGACGATTTTGATGAAAGAAACGGGATTCCGTTATCTTTCTCGGGAAATCGGTCTTACGTTTGATCGCCGTTTGATGATTTTGATGAAAGATACGGGATCTCGTTATCTTTCTCGGGAAATCGGTCTTACGTTTGATCGCCGGAATGATTTTGATGAAAGATACGGGATCTCGTTATCTTTCTCGGGAAATCGGTCTTACGTTTGATCGCCGTTTGATGATTTTGATGAAAGATACGGGATCTCGTTATCTTTCTCGGGAAATCGGTCTTACGTTTGATCGCTGCTTGACGATTTTGATGAAAGATACGGGACCTCGTTATCTTTCTCAAAGAGATTGGTCTTACGTTTGATCGCCGTTTGATGATTTTGATGAAAGATACGGATCTCGTTATCTTTCTCGGGAAATCGGTCTTACGTTTGATCGCCGTTTGATGATTTTGATGAAAGATACGGGATCTCGTTATCTTTCTCGGGGAAATCGGTCTTACGTTTGATCGCCGGAATGATTTCCTTGAAAGGGGTTGACTTTGGTTAACTTTGGTTAACTTTGTCAAGTTTGGGACCGAACCGCAGAGTCCCGGATTTTTAAAGGGCAAAAGGGTCATTTTGACCCTTACAATCCCGTCCGCGCGGAGAGGGTTTGAAAGTCGAGGGTCTTAATGAGGGCCAACGCCCTTCCTCTTCCCCATTCAAGCTTTTTTCAAATTTTCTCGCAATTACGAGAGAGAGAAAGAGAGAGCCGAGGGAGGAAGCCATCAAGGCCAAAAAGCTTGAAAATTCTTCCGTTTTTCTTCGATTTTCAAGCAATGGAACACGGGGAAGGTGCTTTTCAAGGCCAAGGACGTGGCCCGGTGGCGGAGAGACGATTGGAGCTCGTCCGAATGAGGAGGCACTATACTCTTTCGCAATCGATCGCGGAGGAGCCCTACCCCGATGCTTGGCAACATTGGGCTTCTGATCCGAGTCTCCGAACGGTATACTTCGAATCCTTTTGATTCCTTTGTCGATTTTTGCTTGAAATTGATTTTTGGATGATTTTTCTCTTTTTTTTTCCGAAAATTCGAATGATTGATGTTCTTGGCTTTGAATCTTGATTTTGATGCTTTGCATGTTGTAATGAGTATATGGGTAACTCAAAATGTGCATTTTGCTTGGAAAAAGAATTGGCATTTTCGCCATTTTTTTTTTTTTGTAAATTCGAAAATTGTGATTTTTCTTTTTGAAATTTGAATATTGATCTTGATGATATGCATGTTGCAATGAATTTGTTGGTGTTCCAAAATGTGCATTTTGCTTGAGAAAAGAATTGGCATTTTGCCAACATGAGATGATGATATGAATGTATGATTTTTTGATTTTTTTTTTTGAAAAGTGGGACGGATTTTTCCTCCCGTTGATTGAATGCATGTTATTTTATGAAAACGGGACGGAGTTTTTACTTCCGTAGGAATGCATTTTTTTTCTGATGAATGCATGTATGCATGTCTTATGAAAAATGGGACGGAGTTTTTTTTTGTTTCCGTTGACTCCTTGTATGAATTTTGTCGATTGGGATTTGGTGAAAACTGCTTCTTTTTTGAGAAAAATGGGGCTGGGTTCATTGTATGCCGTTATGCTGCCGAATTTTCTTCAAAACTTTTGTGTTGCATGATGCATGTATATGCTTTTCTTTTTTTTTGTGCAAATGCAAATGCAAATTTTTTTTTTGACATTTTCTCTCTTTTTTTTTATTGCAGGGCGGAAATAACTACGTTACGGAGCAGCTGAACAAGATGAAGACTCGAGGATCGGTGGAGTCTGTAGTTGATTTGTGGGACCGGCTTCCGAATGCGGGCCGAGGAGCTTTGCCGAGTCCGAGATGCATTGTTGTTGAGACCGGGCTTTGGGAGTTCATTGAGTGCTTGAGGGGATTGGTCAAGTTCCCTAAGAGCAAGGGCCTCGATGTTTGCTTTGGCGCAAAGATCGGTGGGATGCGACCCACACGTTTCACTTCTTCTGGGGCGAGGCTACGGTTACGCCTTCTGACTATGCTGCGATCACGGGTCTGTCCTTCAATGGACGCAGCATTGAGTGGCGGGACGACTATAGCGACGCGGACCTGCAGGCTCTTCTGGGATTTTCCCCTATTCCCAAAAAGGGGATGGGGATGGAGATGGAGTATGCCGTGGTCTATGGGAAGATTGTGGAGACCATTGTGAGCTACGAGGCTGGGAGGAGAGGATAGGCGCCGAGCGCATTGCTAGGGCCTTCTTATGGTTTGCTTTTTCGAGCACCCTTTTTGGACATGCCGAGGGACGGCAGCCTTTGCCTTGCCGAGGTCCCTTTGGAGGACATGGAGATGGCCGGAGACGTCTCCGGGAGAAGCTGGCCGGCAGAGCTTTACTTTGCTCTTGATAGGTACACCGAAGGCCGTGAGCTCCTTGTACCGCTTTGAGTTTGCCCCGGAGGTATAAGCTCTCTCTTTGCTTTCCCTTTCTTCTTGAGCACACACTTTTCTTTTCAGACCGGATTGATTTGATTTTTACCTTTCGCAGTGTATGGGCGTTGGAGTTTTTCCACGTCACGATGTGGCGACAATGGCATGAGTACGTCGGGCGTATCCGGCCATGCGCTCCCGGTCCAAGCATGCCCGAGAGAAGATAAGCTCCAGGGGGCGTACGACTCTCAGATACGCGGATTGCCCTTCCTTTGACGGAGGCCGCGACGGATGAGAGGATGATATTCTATCCCCGGGATCGTTTCGAGGTGGCGCACCCGAAAGGCGCCGAGATTTGACCGTGGCAATGGAGGATTCTCGAGAGGTCCGACCTGCGATGCCTATTATCCGGGAGAGAGGGTGACGCGCCAAAGCATGGCGTGAATTCGCCTCGATGACACCGGTGGAGCCTCCCGCCGATATGATGCACCCGAGTGACAGATCTCGCGACTGGGATGATTACCGAGCCTGGCCAAAGCACTTCTCGGCATTTGTGGCGATTGAGCCGTACCCCGTATTTGTTTCTGAGGAGGCCGAGGATGCCCTGTTCTGGATAGAGAGGGTTAGGGTCCCGCGGTACCCTCGGACGGATTTTTCATATGTCCAGGATGGGGTCCGATTGAGGGTGCAGATCCTCACTCGAGCGGCTTCCACGAGCTTTCCGGCCTCGTCCGGTATGAAGGTATGGCTTCTCCTTCCCACCTTTCTTTTTTTTTTTTTTTTGCTTTTGTCTTTTCTTTCTTCCTTTTGCTTCATCATTTTTAGCATCACTTCCTTTTTTTGATGCTTTGACTTCTGTGCAGTTTTCGGAGGTGGTCGTCGAGAAGCTGACGAAGCAAGTGATCGGGGCTAAGAGATTCATCAGGAGGATGGTTGCTTGTGGGGCTCCTCAGGCTAGAGCGAGGCGACCACGGCCGGCGCCCGTCAAAGTGAGGCTTCCCCATTCCTTCGTAGACTTCTTCCGAGACTCCTCTCGTCTCCTCTCCTAGATCCTCGCACGGTACTACCTTCGGACCACGTCATTCTCGGGATCCTTACGGGCAGTGGACACGTCTGGCAGCATGGTGGATCTTCTTCGCATGTCCAGGAGTCTGACGCCTTCACCTTCGGATATGATTTCTTCGCAGATCTTGGCTTGCCCTATCAGAGCGTGCCGGTTGGTCCTGACGAGCCTTCTTCCGGGAACGAGGACGACTCTGAGCCTGAGATCTTCAGGGCTCCTGAGGAGGCGGGCCCGAGTCGCAAGAGGGACCGGGGCGTACGCCTGGCGCTAGGGATTCTCGATTGATTTATTTTTTCTTTTTTAGACTCGATTTTCCGAGATTTTGTGATTTGTGACTCGGGATTAAGATTTGTACAAATTATGCGCATTTTTTTTCTTTTTTTTTTTTGGATGTAATAATTTTGGATTATTGTTACCTACTTTTTTTTTTGATTTGATGATTTTTTTTTTTTGCACACTCCCTTTATTTTTGGAATGTAATAATTTAGGATTTTATTTTTTATGAATGCAATGCAGTATGAATGCAATGTTGCATGAGCCTTGGTTTTTTGGCAAGGGTGTTAGTGTTTGGTATATGGACTGGTTTGGGGAGGTTTTTTTTTTGCACAGGTTTCAAGCAACCGGGACGAAATATTCCTTTTTTGGTGCAGCAGCTTGGATTGTTGCAGATTTTTCTGATGAAAGACAATCATGTCCACGCGGAGGAGTCCTGCATCTGACATTGTCCTTTAATTTTGCTTCAGATCTGGTTTTGCTTTATTTCAAATTCAAATATCCTCTTCAACCTCCAGTCCAAACAGCCATTTTCGGGGAGAGAGAGAGAAAATCCAGGGAAAACCTTAGAAAAGCTCCATCAAAATTGTCCCAAGAATTCCAAATGTCATTCTTCAACAAATTCAAGGATTGGTCCCGGGAGATTATGCATGAGAGGAGGTCCTTCTTTGAAGAAAGGTATAAAGTGAGGTGCTTATGGTCTCTCAAGGAATTGATTCCGGACTATGATCTTCTGAGGGCTTCTTCCTCATTTTGGGATACTAGAAGGCATGTCTTTTGCCTTTCTTACAATGAGGTTGTTCCAACCGTCGAAGAATTTCGGGCCTTGCTTGGTGGTCCGGAGGTGGAAGAGATAGCGGTTCCTTTGCCCGGAGGGGCTTCTTTCGTTGACAGATTGTGCATCCTCCTTCATCTTTCCCCGGAGGAAGCGCAAGGTATGATCCGTGGTCCCGATCATTTTGATATTTCCAGTCTCCCTGATAGATTTAGGGGCTTAGGCTTGCTCAACGATGCCTATTGGGATGCCTTTGCACTTTGCATGTTCGGGACCTTGTTCATGGTCTATTCTTTCGGGATCCGTCATCGGTCTCGCCGGATGTAGTCGTTCATTGTCGCTTGGGGCGTAGATGTTGTACCTCCGATCCCGGGGGAGACTTTCCATGCTCTCGATAGTCAAGCTAACGGAGGCGGTATATGCACGGGGCGCCTGCCTCTCGACCTTGTGGCCGATGGAGCGCTTGGGGATTCTTCGGGAAACTCCCGATATGATCAAGCCTTGGACATTCGCCAGAGAGGGGTTGCCGTAGATTTTGATGATCGTGGCTCATGGGAGCGTTGGATGGCTGGTCGCCGACGTAAGATATCGATGGTCGCGCCTTGTCAAGGCGGGTGGAGACTCGCAGAGTGCTTCAGACGGGTCTCATGTGGTCATGCTTCCGGGCTTTCTCACCCACTTCTATATTCCGTCCTTGGTTCCGAGACAGCTCGGCTTGAGTAGGTTCCTTTGAAGGACTTTGATGATATAGCCACCGTGGTGGTGGCTTCGCTTCTATGGATGATCCTTCGGTGTTTTCCTTTCTTTCCCGAGCATGGAGGTATGACGTCTTTCCTCCTCGGTTATTCTCAGCGTCCGAGACCCGTGTTCCTCGACCACTTGGTACCCGGATTGGTACGAGAGGCATTTGGGAGAGACTCGGATGGCTATTTTGAGACGGCGTGAGGCCATCATGGGTGCGGAGGACCCGACAGCTTCCGAGAGGAGGAGGGCCGAGGCGAGGGCCAACCCTCATGACAGGAGCTGAGACGCCGTGACCGACTATGAGGCTTATGTCAAGAGACAAGAGAGGAGGACTCCTACTTTACTGCACCGGCTACAGGAGATGAGAGATAACGCTAGTGGCTACCAAGGCCCCGACAGAGGCCGGTTTGATAGATCCTGTTCCTATACCAGAGCTTGGTAGGAGGAAGACCGACATTTTTCCTGTTCGTAAGAAGAAGACTCGAAGGGGGAAGAAGAGGGGAGAGGCCCGAGTGGCATGGAGTGACCTCGAGGTTTCCGAGTATCCCTTTCTTGTCATGGCGTACACATTAGTTTGATTATGTATCTTAATTTCTTTTAGCAGGTTGCCGCTGTAGGAATGAATCGGGCTTAGACTCATCAAAAAGTTTTTAACTTGTAATGAATATTTAAATTGCTTCAAAGTTTTTCGAGACGCTTTCATGGTCTGATCAGTGTATTGATGTCAAAGTACGACTTTTATTTGTGTTTTAGACCGAACCGTTTCCGGCTGCCTACGTTCCCTCATTTTGAGGAGCTCAGTCTTCGTAGTTCAACCCGATTTTTTTTTTGTTTTTTTTTTTTGTTTTTTTTTTGTTTTTTTTTTGTTGTTTTTTTTTTCGTGCAACCTCGTTTTTTACCTAGGCCGCCCTTTTCGGGTTTTCAACCTAGTTGGGTATTACTCTTTTAGCACTCTCTTTTTTTTGTTTCTTTTTTTACGCGTAGTACCGCGCAGCCTTGTCACCATTCACCGGGTGTACAAAGGGATTTCCGTCGAGGTCTCAAGCAAGTTGCATGGCTCCTCCGGAGAAGATTTTCTCGGACGACATATGGTCCGACCTGCATGTGCTCCCATTTGCCGAGGGGGTTGATACGGACCGGGGCTTTTCTTTCAAAACGAGATCCCCTTCTGATCTCCCGATGCTTTACTTTCTTGTCAAAGGCTCGCCATTCTTCCTTGGTAGGCTCGGATGTGTTCTATTGCTTTCAATCGGCGTTCATCTAGCAGGCCAATTCATCATGGCGACTTTGGAGCCATTCGACCTCGTTGATCCGGCTTTCCACAGTATACCTGAGCGAGGGATTTCTAGCTCGATTGGGAGTACGGCTTCTATTCCGTATGTGAGGGCAAACGGTGTTTCCCGCTTGCCGTTCGACCGATGTTCTCGTAGCCCCAGCAGTGCCAGTGTAGCTTCTCGGGCCAATCTCTCGCCTCGGACAGCCATTTTCCTGATGATGTTTTCCAAGGTCTTGTTTACGCCTCGACCGGCTCCGTTGGTGGGGGCCTGTAAGGAGATGACTTGTGACGGGTTATTCGGAATTCTCGCCAAAGAACTCCGTCACATTCCCTTCGAAGTGGGATCCATTATCTCGAGATGATTTCTACGGCAACCCGTATCTGCATATGATGTTCTCTTTAATGAAGAGGGCTACTTTCCGGAGTTGAGGATTTTGTAGGATTTTGCTTCAACCCATTTGGTGAAATAGTCCACAGCCTACCAGACGAACTTCGTGGCGTATCGCCCGATGGTGTGATTTTGCCTATGACATCAATTCCCCAGTGACGAAAGGCGAGGGTTGTCATGCGCAAGATAACTCGTGAGGAGGCAAGTGATTAAGATTTGAGTATCGCCGACATTTGTCGCAGCTTTTTGACGAACCGGATGCGATCGGCTTCCATGGAGATCCAAAAGTACCCCATTCTCGGTATGATTTGCATCGTAGCTCGAGCATTCATGTGAGGGCCGCAGTACCACCATGTATTTCTCTCATGAGTTCCGTAGCCTCTTGTTTTCCGATGCATCGCAGAGGGGGCCTTGATAACGCTTCTTGTATAGCATATTTCCCAAAAGAACATAGTGGGAGGCGAGTCGCTTCGAGTGAGAGGCTCTTTGCTTTGATTCCTTCTTTATATTCCCCATCTTCATTTTTGAAGGATGCTTCTCCATTCTTAAGGTACTGATAGATCTGAGTGTACCAGTGGATCATTTGGCCGGTTCGGCTTCCGCTTCGATTTCAAAGCAATAAGCGGGATTTTCTCTTCTCCCGACTACGAATGGTTTGACGGACTTCCTTCGCGTATTTCAACGAGGGAGGCTAGTGTTGCCCGAGCATCCGCAAATCTGTTGCGATCTCTGGGCAAGTAATGAAAGCTGATCTCCTTGAATTGAGTTACTAGCTCTTCCATGTAAGTGTGATATTTCTGCAGACCCGGGTCTACGGTCTTCCATTTGTTAGAGACCTGATTGATGATGAGGGCAGAGTCACCATACACATCCAATTCCTTGATATTTCTTTCAAGGGCGGCTTCCAACCCGGCTATGCAAGCTTCGTATTCAGAAGCATTGTTGGTGACCTCGAAGTTCAACTCATCAAGCATGGGGATGTGTTCGTCAGTAGGATCGACCGAAGCATTCCTATTCCGTTCCCCCTTTTGTTTGACGCCCGTCGAAGAAGAGTTGCCAGGATTTTCTCCTTCTAGAGCAAAGATTCCATCATCGGGAAATTGAGGTTCAGGTCCTCGGGACTCATCACTCGGGAAATCGGCCAAATGTTCCGCCATTATGCGTCCTTTTACGGATTTCCTTGAAACATAAGTGATGTTGTATTCAGCCAAAAAGAATGACCATTTTGCCAACCTCATAGAGATGGAAGGCTTGTCGAACAGATATTTGATGGGGTCTATCCTTGAGACGAGATGTATCGGGTGAGACTGCATGTAGTGTTTCAACTTTCCCACTACCCGGACCAAACCTGCGCAAGTCTTTTTCGCAAGCAGAGTAATTGAGTTCGCTTCCTTGGAGCTTTCGCTACGAAATAGATGACGTTTTCGACCTTGAAATCTTTCTTCTCTTGTGCCAGCATAGCCCCAATTGTTGTATCTGTAACAGTTAGGTATAGCAATAGCGGCTTTTGCGGATGTGGTGGGCAAAGGATCAAAGGATTCACGAGGTATGCCTTGATCTGTTCAAAAGCAAGCCGACATTTTGGAGTCCATTCGTCAGGTAGGCATTTTTCTTCATCAACTTGAAGATCGGCTCGCAGATCGAGGTCACTGATGCATAAAGCGGCTTATGTATTGCAGTCTTCCCATGAAGGATTTCACTTCACGTCGGTGTCCGGTGGCTTCATTTCAACTATCGCCTTGATTTTCTCGGGATCTACTTCGATCCCCGTTCTGTCACTATATATCCTAGCACCTTGCCTCGTCTTACACCGAAGGTGCATTTGGCTGGATTCAGTCTCATGCTGTGGTCTCGGAGGCGGCCGAAGAATTTTCTCAAATCAACAAAGTGTTGGCCATCTGATCCTCTGGAGTGTATTATCATGTCGTCCACATAGACCTCAATTTATTTGTGGATCATGTCATGGAACAGAGCTGTAGCTGCCCTCTGGTACGTAGCCCCAGCATTCTTTAGTCCGAACGGCATGACCGTGTAGCAGTAGGTGCCCCGGCAAAATCGTCGACGAAGGATTTAACTTCATGGTTGGCCGTGGAATCTACCAAAATGTCGATGTTTGGCAGGGGGAAATCGTCTTTTGGACTGGCTTTGTTCAAGTCTCTGAAGTCTACGCAAAGATCGGATCTTTCCGTTGGCCTTCGGTCACCGTTACTATGTTGGAAAGCCATGTAGGATATTCAATGACCCCGATGAACCCCGCCCGAGCATCTTTTCTATCTCCTCTTTCACTTGTAGGGACCATTCGGGCTTAATTCTTCTTAGCTTCTGCTTTACTGGCTTGACTTCTGGGTCGAGCGGTATTCGGTGTTGTAGACACCCCATTCTGAACCAATAAATCATGATTACACTACTCTTAGTCTCTCTTTTATGTTTTGATGAAAGCATATCAGTTTCGTCATGTTTCGTTAAGTTTCTAACTAACCTCGTTAGTTTTGGACCTAACCGACTAACGAAATAACCGAAGAGGGCGTAATTGTCCAGACTCGCTGTGTCTCGCACGAGATATCATATCTCGTGCGAGATATCCCCTCGATAGGATGTGCAGAAATCACTCTCCTTTTCCGTTTCAAACTCTTTTCTTGATAAATCTCATCTAATCCGGTTCTCCAATCAGAATTGAGTTCTGGAAGCTTTCTAGGAGTGTTTTACCTCTCCACCTCTACCTCCTAAACCCCTATAAATACTTGGTGACTTCCACTGTTTCAGAGGTCCAGATTTCCACACAACACACACAATTTGTTGGTTTCTCTCCACGAAAGATTCCTTCAAATCACTCACAAATAACTCATAAATTCGTCCTTCAACCACGTTGATTGACGAACATCAAGGCTCAAGCCTAGCATCAAGGCGAAGCTCTGTCCGCATCAAGACTTAACTCTCATATTGAGTCGAAGCTCTGCCCAAATCACTTCTCGATCGAGAAAACATCTTAGAACCACGTTCTAAATCAAATTCTCCCCAAACGCTAGGTAAACTCCTATACTTTTACTCTTTTCTTCTTAATCTATCTCTATTGGCTTTTAGAGTGGTGTAATCCCATCAAAAGGATTAGCCTAGAGTCCCTTCAATCGATGAAGGCGATCTCGAAGCGTACAATCCGACATTCCTAATCAAGAAATTGATTAGGGTTTTCTTGTTCTTTATTTAATTAGTAATTAAAAAGATTGATAATACTCAATTGGCAAGACCGATCTCCGGATTGGGTGGAATGGATGCTCCTCGACCTACCCATTTGATAACTTAACCCCCGAACCCTCAAATCTCTTTTCAAAATGATTTTCCTATGTTTCCAAACAAATAATATAGATGGCGACTCTGTTATTTCAAAATTCACGCATCGCTACAGTGGCGACTCCGCTGGGGACAATTAATTAAGAGGGTTAGACTTGCGTTACAATTGAGTATTATCAATCTTTTTATTTTTCGTAAAAAATTCGATTTTTCCGGATTTTTGGAATTTTTCTAAGACCGTTTAAAAAACTGTTCGAATACTTATCCCGTGCGAGATATACTAATCTCGCGCGAGATTAGTATACGGTTTTAAAAAACAAAAGATTCCTGGCAAATGGCGGCGGAAGCATTAAACAATAATAAAAAAAAAACAATGTTAGGTCATGCTTCCACGTTGGACCATTCAAAAAAAACAAGGGGGGGTTTGACCATTAAAAAAAAAAAAAAACAAAAACTTCGGTTGACCTTTTCTTAAAAGGTTGACTACTTTGAAAAAAAAAAAAACAGTTTCGAAAACTTTCGAAAAAAAATTTCAGAAAATTCAAAATAAATATTATTATTTTGCTTGTGCTAACTTTGTTTTGCAGGGTAGAATAATTTTAATTACTTAAACTATATACCTGCGTGCGATTGATTTTTTGATTTAAAGTCCGGTCCATGAAGGATTCGGGAGTTGTAATTTAAATTAATTCAATTCCTTCTCTCTCTCTCTCTCTCTTTACGTGGAACTACGACGGCCTGAGTCTTCCTAATTTGGGAGAAACGTAGGCAACCACTTGGTGCGGGCGCTATCTGTTTTTATTTAATTTTCAAAAAAAACTTTCTATTTTACTCTATCACCTAGATTGACTCTCACACACGCGCACTCATATATAACTGTCATTGCACTACATACCCTCTATAAACCCGGGACCCACACTAAGGACGGATGACGGTAACCACCTAGTCGCCGGTCTCTCCGAAGTTGGATCATCCCACTCCGCGTATTCAATCCACCTAGATTGTCATATCGCGGGGAGCCTAGCCTTCCAGCCCTGCATCGCCACATATCATGTAGATTGACTTTTTAAGACACTCCTTGACCGGTCGCTTTGATCTTGGAGTCCTTGTAATCCCTTGTCAAGATCGTTTTGTGCAATAATCCACAGAAAAGAAATCAATAAATTGTCGCTTCGGAATTGTCCCTTCGGAAACGTCCCTACGGTTGTCCCTTCGGATTTGCCCCTAAAAAGAGAAAATTTTATCATCAAAATTATTGCACAATACTTGATGTTACTTTGGATTACTCCGACCCCTAGGTCCCTAGGTTTGGTTCTTGAACTTTAGAAACCCTCAAAACGGATTTTCCGTCCGACCAAAATTAGGATTAAAATCAGAAAATTGTGACTTTCCGTGGTGAAGTCTCGCGCGAGACTACTTGTCTCGTACGAGATAAGTGTTCGGTCTTTTCGTGTTTTGGCCAAAACCTTCAAACCTTCAAGCCATCATTCACCCTATTCAGCCGACTTGTTGGGACTCGATCATGGTTTAACACGGTTGCTACACGTCTAGGTTCTTCGCCAAAGCTCGACACGATGTCTGCTTCTCCTTCTACCACCGAGGCCGATTTCAACGATGCTAAGGTCCAACTCATCGAAGCCATGACTAGGTTGGATGAACAAAGTAAGCAAATTGATGAGCAAAACGCCCAAATGGCCGCCCTCATGAAAGAACTCCACGAGTTGAAAATCAAGAAAGGCAGAAAACAAAAGCAGAAAGTGGAATCCTCCTCCGACGAAGAGGAATCCTACACCAAAGTGAATAGAAAAACCAAAAAGTCAAGCAAGAAAAAGGAAGAATCCGATTCATCCTCTTCCTCATCATCCTCCGATGACGAAGGACATACCTCCAAGGGCACTAAAACCAAGAAAGAAGGCAGTGGTGAAACTACTAAACTTGGTGACCATGTTACTAAGAACTACCTCGAGAAGAAGCTTGCGACTCTTGACACTTCCAAGGGGTCATTCGTTCCATTTGATCCCGATGCTCTTCAACAATCCATCACCAAGTTTCCTCGCAAGTACAAGACACCCGATATTGCCAAGTTCAATGGTACTACCTGTCCTCGAGCTCATGTTGAGACCTACACTTGGGCTATGCTTCCAATGGGCGTTGACAACACAATCTTGGCCCAATGCTTTCCTCAAACTTTAGAAGGTGCTGCAAGGGATTGGTACATGTCTCTTCCTACGACTACAAGGCTTGATTGGTCATCCGCATGTTTGGTCTTCCAAAGGCAGTTTGAAGACAACTCCACTTACCGCCCTACTAGGAGGGATCTTGAACAAACCAAGCAACATGCAAATGAGTCCTTTGCTGAATTTGCTAGAAGATGGAGACTCAAACTTACTAAAATTGTCGAAAGGCCTACTCTCAAAGAGCAAATCCACATCTTCCTCCAATGCCTTCGTGATGAATTTCAAGAGAAGCTCGCCGGTAACTACTTTCCTAGTTTCAATGAACTCCTCGAGTCCGGAATTAGGGTTGACGACTTCCTAAAAAGCAAAAAGAAGGAAAGTACTTTCCGCTACAACAATCCCACCACAAGTAAGGATGCTTCAGTCAACGCTATTGCACTCAGCCGCCCCAACACCGGAAAGTATTCTGCTGTCCCTCCTCCCGAAAAGAAAAAGAGGCACTACGACAAAATTGAAGGAATCACTCAAGAAGAACTCTTCGATGTGCTTGTCCAGAATGAAAAGATCAAACCAAGAGAAGGTGGTCCTCCAAAGGATATGGGTCCTAATCATGCTCATCACTTATTCTGCAAGTATCACAACTTCACCGGCCACGACACCAACTCTTGCCACCACTTGAAGGACATCATCCAAGACCTCTTTGACAATGGAGATCTAGAACGTCCCAACGTCATCACCAATCCTCTTCCTCGTACTCCATGAAGAAGATGAAGCTCCGAGAAGAAAGCTGCACTTACCGCTTTGGGGCTACCACTATCCTCTCCCTTTCTCCTTTGATAGAAGTAGATTAGGTTTTAAATTTCCAAGTATGAACTTGAAGAGTCGTTCTGTCTTTCTAGTACTTCTCACCTCCTCTAGTTTGTGTCATCTAAACTATTGAGCCTGTTTTAATTTCTTCAATTAATCAAAGTAATTCCTTTTCCTAAACACTTTCTCTAAGGTTGTTCTACCTTATGAATATCATTTAATTCATACAAAATAATGGACCCTCCATTCCCTAAACTATCGCAAAAAATAGAGACTTCTAAGCGAGTTTAAGAAGAAAGTTATCATTAGGAGGCTTAAGGGCTAAACATTATCTCCTACTGAAGGTCAAAGGTCAACAAACGAAGAAAGCCAAAGGTGATGCTGTCAACATTCATCCCAAGAAGAGTGGGGCTACTCAACTCAAGGCTTTGAGAGTACAAAAAAAAAAAAAAAAAAGAGCTCGCTAGGACGAAACTCCTCAATTCGTCCTAGGCAAAAATAGAGCATCGAAAAAAAAAAAAAAAAAAAACTCTCAAGCTTTCATCGCCCCACAGCAAGGATAGAATTTCAACAAAGGCAAGAAGGACTCTCCCACAAAGAAGAGGAGTCAAGTGATACCAATAAAAGAAAAGAGGATTCCTCAAAATCCTCCTACATCAAGTGAAGAAGACTTTCAGTATCAAGAAAAATGTTTACCCTTAAGTCATACTAATGATTGGCTTTCTCCTCAATCTTGTTTAAAAATTTCTAGATGAAGCAAGGTCCATTAAAAGTAGAACAACTTTTCTAGACCTTTGAGCCATGTAGCGTTCTTTGTTGAGTCTAGGGGCTTCCTGTTAGTCACTCTCATACACACTCTTGAAATTCAAGCATCAAAACTGGGGCTTCCTCACCTTTCCTCCCCCAGTCAATCTCTACTTCAACTCTTCAAAATAATCAAATCTGCATTAGGGGCTTTCCTCTTTGTTTCTCACTCTCATCATTAGAGAATACACTTCTCCAAAAAGTCAAGGCTTGGATCACCTTCCAATGAATAGAGTCCGTCTCTCCTAAACTAACTTGAGATCTCATTTCTCTCTCCTCAATAAGATTTTCTCTCTCTAAGTTCTCTTCGAGTTATATACTATTCAAAAAAATGAAAAAAAAGACGCAAAAGAGATGCCCGCTAGATTGAAAACCCGAAAGGGCGGTCTAGGCAAAAACCAGGGTGCGCACTAAGAAAAAAAAATCAAAGGTCAAAGGGAGAGTATTCTTCAGCCTTCTTCATCGAGTGTCATTCGATCTTCTTCAAATCAAATCAACAAGGAGAGTCTTCTTCAATCACCTTCAAATCAAGAGAACAGCTTCACAAGCCTGTTCACAAAGTCATCTACCGCATTCAAATAACTTGGGGCTTGAGACAGCAAAGGGCCTTAGACATAAAGCCATTACGACAGTCGACAGATTTGTAGTCGTTTGTCTCCTAGAGACACGATTCAAAGGAGAAGTAAGAATGAAGATTCTCAACAGACCTAGATGTGTCCACACAAGGATACTCATCGAACGAAATTCTACAACAATTCAGCCTTGCTGACTAGCAACAGATTCTGCATAAACCTGATTTGGTTCCAACTTGTCAAACACAAGTTCACTCATACAGTTCACCCATATCAAATACAAATCCATACACATGTCCCTACATTTCCATATAACATATACTCATACACGAACTCACCACCAAAATGTCCGACCGGCCATTCACACGAACAGACGTGAGCACCACCACGTAAGTCCAGTCAAACAACTAAAATCTGAAAAAAATTTACTTGGAATCTTTATGTGCTGACAGGTACACAAAGGTAAGAATCATACGGGTCTATCCAAGATCCGCATGTATATATCCTTGCATTACAGGGGCCGACAGAACCTCCATCTCAACCGACAACTTCAAGTCCGTGACCTCGGCAACAACCTCAAAGTCTGTGATGGCAGCAACTTCAAGTCCGTGACCTCGGCAACACCAGCAAAGTCTGTGATGGCAGCAACCTCAAGTCCGTGACCTCGGCAACAACTTTAAAGTCTGTGACGGCAGCAAACTTCAAGTCCGTGACCTCGGCAACAACTTCAAAGTCTGTGACGGCAGCAAACTTCAAGTCCGTGACCTCGGCAACAACTTCAAAGTCTGTGATGGCAGCAAACTTCAAGTCCGTGACCTCGGCAACAAACTCAAAGTCCGTGACCTCGGCAACATCAACAAAGTCTGTGATGGCAGCAACCTCAAAGTCCGTGACCTCGGCAACGACAACAAAGTCCGTGACCTCGGCAACAACAACGGGAACGTCAATAACCTCGGGCGGCACACTTCAACAACTTCATCAACAAACTGGTATCTTTAGAATTGGGTCAAGTCCTTGATTCCTCAGTATGATTTTACCTTTTCAAAAAAAAAATCCCTCTTCGATTTTCAAAAATGCTTTTCAAAATACCTAAAATAGCCTTTTAGTGTTTTGGAGTCGAACTACGTTTGGTACCGATTCTCTCTTAGAGATACCTAGGCAGCCGTGCGGTACGACCATTCCAATGTTCAGAATGATGTCTTTTCTATCGACGACACTTCTTCTTTCATAAGACCTGTCGCCGAGGGGCTCTGTAGACACCCCATTCTGAACCAATAAATCATGATTACACTACTCTTAGTCTCTCTTTTATGTTTTGATGAAAGCATATCAGTTTCGTCATGTTTCGTTAAGTTTCTAACTAACCTCGTTAGTTTTGGACCTAACTGACTAACGGAATAACTGAAGAGGGCAGAATTGTCCACAGACTGCTTTGTCTCGCACGAGATATCATATCTCGCGCGAGATATCCCCTCGATAGGATGTGCAGAAATCACTCTCCTTTTCCGTTTCAAACTCTTTTCTTGATAAACCTCATCTAATCCGGTTCTCCAATCAGAATTGAGTTCTGGAAGCTTCCTAGGAGTGTTTTACCTCTCCACCTCTACCTCCTAAACCCCTATAAATACTTGGTGACTTCCACTGTTTCAGAGGTCCAGATTTCCACACAACACACACAATTTGTTGGTTTCTCTCCACGAAAGATTCCTTCAAATCACTCACAAATAACTCATAAATTCGTCCTTCAACCACGTTGATTGACGAACATCAAGGCTCAAGCCTAGCATCAAGGCGAAGCTCTGTCCGCATCAAGACTTGACTCTCATATTGAGTCGAAGCTCTGCCCAAATCACTTCTCGATCGAGAAAACATCTTAGAACCACGTTCTAAATCAAATCCTCCCCAAACGCTAGATAAACTCCTATACTTTTACTCTTTTCTTCTTAATCTATCTCTATTGGCTTTTAGAGTGGTGTAATCCCATCAAAAGGATTAGCCTAGAGTCCCTTCAATCGATGAAGGCGATCTCGAAGCGTACAATCCGACATTCCTAATCAAGAAATTGATTAGGGTTTTCTTGTTCTTTATTTAATTAGTAATTAAAAAGATTGATAATACTCAATTGGCAAGACCGATCTCCGGATTGGGTGGAATGGATGCTCCTCGACCTACCCATTCGATAACTTAACCCCCGAACCCTCAAATCTCTTTTCAAAATGGTTTTCCTATGTTTCCAAACAAATAATATAGGTGCGACTCTGTTATTTCAAAATTCACGCATCGCTACAGGTGCTCAACTATGGAAGGATCGAGGCCTGGCATATCTTTATAGGACCATGCGAACACATTCACGAATTCTTGTAGCAGCTCAATTAGGGCATCCCTTTCAGTCCCCTCGAAGAAGCTACCAATCTGAGTCTCTTTAGGCTCTTTCGCAGTTCCCAAATTCACACTCGTCAAAATCTCTTCGGCAGCTTGGGCTCGATTTTCCTCTTTCCGGACAACCTGCTTAAAGATTTCTTTGATATATTGTTCATTTAATGTGTCCGCTTCTTTATCTAGTGAATCGTTATTAACTGTTTTTAGATCATTAGTTAATTCATCATTAGTTAAAGTGGCAATTAAGGGATACTCAGAAAGGTTCGTCATTTCATTGAGAATAAAAGGGAATCTGATTGGCTACAATTTCGTGGTCTTCGGGCGTGAGGCCATCTGGACGACTCGGAAGACTCAAACTCAACAATGAGAGACTCGAGAGGACTTTACAGAGGTTGACACAAAGGGACGGGGGACCAATCCAAGTTTGGTGATCCTTTCTTCTTTGGTCGCGGACGGCCCTGAGGGAGTTTCCCAATTCTTTAGCGGCATTCTTTGTCGTGGGCCTCATGACTCGGGTCTGTCTCGTTTCGTCCTCCTTCCTCGGTCGTTGCTATCATCTCTTTGTCGAACCGAGAATCAATTATGTTTGGCGTCCGAAAGCCGAGCATATGGATGTAGGGATCTTCCTCAATTCTCGGGGATTTCTATTTCGTCACAATCGACCGCTCAATCCAGATGTGGGGACGTATTGCGTCTCGATGTGCTGCTGGAAAAATCTCATGTCCCTTACTCGAGCGGAAAGGCTTGGTAGGCAGTTCATCAAGGAGGACGTCCCACACGACGTTCATAGATTCGAGTTGAGTATGACGATGCTTGTCGATTTTTATTATGAAAATTTCCTGGCTTGGCAGGGTCAGAGAGTGGGTTTGAAGAATGGTGACAAAGGCGTGATTAGGGACCCGGGGTTTGTGTGCTCGTATCATGGCGGTGTTCAATGTTTCCTTCCAGTATGCCTCCAAATGTTGGAAATGACAATTGGATTTGATGAATCGGACTTCTTCGGAGTCTGCTCGCTTGAGTGCGTTGACATAGTTGGCATCACCTGATTCTGGGGGATTCTGGCGAGACTTGCCCGATAGTCCCTTGGTCGACTCGGAGGAGGTAGCCCGGTGTGCGGCTAAAAGCATGCTTAGTGACGGTCTCGGCTTCGTTCCACATGAGGAAACTGTCGCCCCTTATGACTTCAAGGTCCCCTTGTCGGTTAATGAATTTGACGACATTGGTGGAGAGTGGAAGCTATGGCTTTCATGTGATGCAACCAAGGGCGCCCTAGTAGGTTTGTGAACTCGGAGGATATCCATTACATGGAACTTTGTCGGCACCATTTGGGTTTCGTACGAGTTCCGCAGTCACCGGCCCCTGGGATGGGACGGGACGTGCCATCATATGCCTTGACTAACCTGGGTAGATGGGATCATGTGCCTTTCATTGATGCGCGCAGGGCCCGCATCATGCCGAGGGAAGGACATTAACGGGCGATCCATTGTCCACCAATACTCTGTGGAGCGATACGGTGTTGAGCTTAATGGTGATGTACAAAGCTTCATTGTGTTGGGAGACATCTCTTGGCAAATCCTCGTCGCAGAAGGTGATCATGCTGCCATATAGGTAGGGATCATAGATTTGGTCCTTGTCTCAGGATAGAGAGTCATCAAGCCAGTCACTTCGTGCTTTTTTCTTGCGAGGTAGAGCCTTTCTTTGAAGCCCCCGGGTTATGCTCGAGGTCTTTTGTGGCGGTTGCCATCTCCGGTCAACATGTTAATTGAGTGGGAGCGCCAGGGGCGTTGGTTTTTCTTCGTCGGTGTATACTCGGGAGGCTGGACAAACCGAACCTTGGGCGACCCGAGGGGTTGGACTTACGTCTGCAAGATACGGTATCCGAAGGTCTCAACTCTATCGTTGGCAAGGCTTTTCGGCTCTTCTACCCTGTTTGCTTTGGGGAAGACTGGCTGGAGTAGAGTACATAATAATCAAATCCCCCAGATGGCTCCCCGAGCGTACCCACACTAGTATCACCGGCCTCGAATCTCTCCTTCAATTTTTGCTGGGAGGAAATTTTCTTCTTCTTAGGAGGACGGTCCTCGTGTATCCAGTCCTGATAATCCCTTTCAAGGCAGTCGGGACAGTCACAGATATCCCACCAAATGTGTTCTACGGCTGGTGGCGGATTTGGGATCTCAGGTTGAGCGGTGCTGGAATGACTTTGAGTTGAACTGGTCCGGGGAGATCTGCTGTTGGGCTCATCTGGAAACGAATGGTTGGACTCTGCCGGATAATGAGAGGTATTAAGACCCAGGGGAGCAGGCACATGCTTGTCCTTCAAGGTAGCCCCAGTCAGTTGGGAGATTGTTAATGTCTCGAAGTGGCGTGTGGCCTCTTCAATCCAGGCTTGCTGTATGCATTGCAGCGTTCCTCCGTGGCTTTGATGGGCGACCATATTTCTTCAAGCTGTTTCACGATCTTCATCACCCGTGCCGATATTTGCCGGGATCATCACTTTGAGAGGGGATAACCGACGGTATGCCGAACTCTTTCATCCTTGGCTGCTTGTTTGGGGGCCGGTTGCCTGTCAGTCGACGGGCAGGAGTCCCGGTGGTGGAGACATAGGAATCTTGGGGTAGCATCTTGATGTATTCGGGACGATTAAGAAGAGGAGGAGAACCCTCTTCCTTCTTTGCGGAAAAAGTGCCATCGGAATTGAGACTGATAGTCAAACCATGACTTGCGACAACCTCCAGAAGGTCGCTAATTTGAGCCTCATGTCGAAGTCTCATCTGTTCTACCAATTGGATCCAATATTGGTCTGTCTGAGGGATTTTGGAGGACGGAGTGACGTTATCCCTATCATTACCGGCTGACGTAGACATTCTGAAACCCGGAGTCGGAACAAACGGTGAAGCTGATGACGCGCTTGACTCTTCCCAACTAATCAAACGATGACCCGGTGTCCGGAACCAACCTTTGTGAGGAGCTGCGGGGGAAAAGGCACGAGGGTTCAGAGGTCTGGGAATGAAGGAGGGTAGGTGTTTGGGCTTTGGGCTCATGCAACATGCGGTTATTTGTTCACGTTTACTTAAAACACGTCTTATTAATCTAATCGGTTGGAAAAGATTGCTCTTCTTTTTCGCAAACTACTCTGGATCCTGGATCAGTGGGCCCCGTCACTACGTCTATAAGCCCCTCGTATTTCACCTGTTTTTCGACCTCCCGGGGTGGACAACCCCGGGCGAGGGTCCTATAGGGCAAGCGGGTCCCACCGACCGAAAGAAAAACGATCCTAAAAGTCTGGCGGGTAATCGAGTCTTAACGAGCATTCAATGTAAATTACGGACAAAGCTGACGTCAAAGTCAAGATCATGTCCGAGAGCTCGACAGTAAAGTCGGCATGATTTGGACTGATAAATGTCCACGATTGATCTTGACTTGTCGTCAATTAGGCCGTAATTAGGCATGGAATAATCATTAATCCTTGATGACTCAGTGTCAATCTTTGGGAGTCGTGTATAATTTGTGCCGGTCGGAGCCGAAGTCAAGGCGCCGGCCAATATCTTGGTCAAAGTCTGCGGCGAAAAAACCGGCAGAACTTCGACTGATTAGGGTCCCCGAAAGATATTGAGTCGGTATGCCGACAAAGGCTTGAAAGGAAAGGTCTATACACAGACAGGGCATGACACAAACCAAACTAAAAACCAACCGGGTCTCGGACAGAGTGTGTCACGGACAAGTGCATGGTCGACACGAGGCTTCATGGGATGTTTGGGTAGTCCTGTGCTTGCACCGAGAGGCGTAATAAGACCAAACGGGCCGCGACAAGGATTTCCCCGGGTTAGGGACGTAGTGTGCAGTGTACGGTCACGTGCGCGTAGTGTGCAAGTAGTCTATATTCTTTTTCTGAGTAAAATAGAAATTTTTTTATGTGTCTTAAAAATATGATGCATGATTTTTTTTTGAAATTTTTTTTTTGAAAATCGTTTTTTTTTGAAATTTTTTTTTTTGAATTTTTTTTTTTGAAATTTAATGAACACATAAGCATATAAGCACGAAAATTCCGACAGTTAGGGACATGATTCCGACAGTCAAAATTTTGACTTTTTCCGAGGCGGCCAAAACAACACGAAAAATGTGCAAAAATCAACACACACAACAAATAATTTTTTAAAGCCGGGACGGAAGCTTGACCCTCAAAAGCTTTTTTTTTGAAAACGATGATACCGGTACGTGGGATTGTTAAACCACAATTTATCCCCGACTCGTGTTAGGAGGCGATAACGGGAAGTTTAATGGTTTCCACCAATATACCAAATATCATTTTTTTTAGAAAAAGCTAAGCTTATCCCCAGCGGAGTCGCCACTGTGATGATGTGCCACCTAAAATTTTCTCGGGAAAAATTCGATTTTTTGCGTTTCTTTGAAAAAACCAAATAAAACCCGGAAAAAGAACGGAGTCGCCACGCCATTTTTGTTTTAAGGGCCAAAACTTTGAAAAATGCCCGAGATTAGAGATTTGGGTTCGGAGGTCATGTTACACGCCGGGAAGGACGTTAGTGTGCACCCGGAATGCCTCGTAAAACGAGTCTTCCAAGCTGAAAATCATTTGTGTGTGTGTGTGTGTGTTTTGGCCAAAATAAGTTGAAACTCAGAAAAGTAAAAATTGGGATATCTTTTTAAGACTTTAAACTGATCCCATGATTTTTTGAAAGATTTTTGGATTGAGATTTGGTACTCAAAAGACCTTTTGAAGTTGAGAGTAACTTCTGCCAGAATGAAAAAGGCAGTGGACCTTTGATTTTGAAATGGATTCAAGGGCCTTAAAACTTCATAATATGGATAAACTCAGAGAATTAAAGTTGTTCCAGACACCTTAAATAATATTTGTACGAAGGAATTTTCCATTTTGGAGAAGATTTGAGGGGTCAAAACCTTCTGGAAATCTCAGATATGCAATCTGGATTTCCAGAAGCTGATGAACTGGCCTCTAAAAGAAAATTTGAAAAGAGGAGTTTTACTTACCCAAAAAATAAAGTGAAAATATGTCTGGAAATTTATGAATGTTGGCTACAAAAAGTGTTTTGTAGTCAACACCAAATTCTAAGTTTATCTGTGTCCAAAAATTAAGACAATGGACTGGGGTCTTGGAAAATTGCTACTGGACAGCAACTTCTCAAGAAAGAAAATATGATTTTAAAGGGGGTTTTTGCATCCATGCTTGTCCCCATTTCCCTAGGTTTTGGTTAGTGATCACTTGACATTTTAGTGGTGAATCAACTATACCAAACCATCCTTGGGGTACATTAGGACTAAGCACTTCATTTGCTTGGGAAGGGGAATTTTATCCTTTGAAAATGAGATTTGATGCTTGAAAATGGTTTTTAGGGTTTTGAAAATGCATTTGCAAGTAAGTAAGAACACATTGAAGAAAATGTTGATCCTTGTAGAAGATCATCCATGGAGATGAACTTCCATGGTGATCTTCTTGGATCTAAGACAAGAAGATGAATGAACTACATTTTGTAGCTTGAAAATGCATGCATGGATGAGAGAATTTAGGGTAAGGAGAGGGAGGTTATACCTATCTTCCTTGTGTTTTTGGTGTTTAAAGGCTTGAATGCAAGAGTGTTTGAACTTGGGAGTGAGTGGGTTTGATTTGAGTGAGTGAAAGTTGGGAAGATTCAAGAGAAAAATGTGACAATTCTTAGGGAATTCTCACTGTTTTCTCAAGTATTTTCGCCAAATGCTGTGAGTTGTGTTCTTGGTTCCTCTTATTTTTGTGACTGGAGGGCTCAATTTATATCCCTCTGAAAATTACAAACCCATCCGCGCGGACAGGACCTGCAGCGTGCACTGTTCATTAAATGCTGCTCCAGGCTTTGGACACAAGGAATAATCTTTTTAAAATTCAAATTAATCAGCCAGTTTTTGTTTCCATCCATTTCTTTTTTTGGTTTTTCTTATTTCTTTTGCTTTTTTGATTCCTTTCCTTGGTTTATCTTTTTTTGGCAATCCCTAATCTACCCTTACTTGGTTAGAAATGTTAGGAATATTAGGAATTGTTAGAAATGTTATAACTTTCGTTAATTTTCTAACGAAAATACTAACAAGCTCAAATTGGAGCACTTACAGATGTACCAAGTATGCCTTGATCTGGTCAAAAGCATCCTGGCATTCTTCGGTCCATTCTGTGTCTACGTTCTTCTACATGAGCTTGAAGATGGGCTCGCACATAGTGGTCGGCGATTGTGAAACGGCTAATGTACTGCTTTTCCCATAAAGCTCTTGACTTCTGCGGGTCCGAGGTGGCCTCATATCCATAATGGCTTTGATCTTTTGGGGGTCAACTTCGATACCTCGCTCCGTGACCATATACCCAAGCACTTTTCCCCTTGTCACTCCGAAGGTGCATTTAGCAGAGTTTAGTCTCATGGAATGTTGTCTCAGCCTCTCAAAGAACTTCCGCAGGTCAACAAAGTGCTGCCCGTCCTCGCCTTTGGAGTGGATTATCATGTCGTCTACGTAGACCTCAATCTCCTTGTGGATCATGTCATGAAAAAGCGCGGTGCCGCCCTTTGGTAAGTAGCCCGGCGTTCTTAAGCCCAAATGGCATCACCGTATAAGTAAGTTCCCCACGGTGTGGTGAAGGCCGTCTTTTCTTGGTCTTCCTCGGCCATCTTGATCCGGTTGTATCTGCAAAGCCATCAACGAAGGATTTGACTTCGTAGTTGGCGTGGAGTCTACCAGGATGTCTATGTTTGGCAAAGGGTAATCGTCCTTGGGGCCGGCCTTGTTCGGATCCCTGAAATCCACACTAGCCGCACCTTCCCATTGGCCTTGGTGACGGTCACAATATTGGATAACCATGTCGGATATTCGATGACTCGATGAATCCTACCCGCAGTAGCTTCTCAATTTCTTCTTTGACTGTAGAGACCATTCGCTTGATCTTCCTCGGTTTACATTTGCGGCTTAGCATCCGGTGCTAGGGATTACGTACTCTACTATCGAACCGTCTAGCCCCAGGCATATCCCCGTATGACCATGCAAACACGTCGACATATTCCCCGAGCGCATCGATCGGTCGTCCCGTTCAACCCCGGAAGAAGTTTCCGATCTCGTGTCTCTTTAGGTTCCTCGACGGTACCCAAATTCACACTTGTCAAAACCTCCTCGGCGGCTTGGGCCCGGTTTTCCTCTTTTTCGAAACCCGCTTAAAGATTTCTTTAATGTATTGTTCATTTAGTGTGTTTGCATCTTGTTCAAATGATTCATTATTAACTGTTGTTGAGTTTTGAGTTAATTTATCATTTGTTAAGTTGGCAATAAGAGGATACTCGAAAGATCTGTCATTTCATTCAAAATAAGGGAAAGATGACATCGATTACATTTTAATAGTCCTCAGCGTGAGGCCTTCGGATGACTCGGAGGACTGGAATTCAAAGATTCCCGACTCAACGAATGCACGCTACCGACTCTTGGACCCTACACTACTTATTGACTCGAGGGTGGCTTGACAAGGGTTGGGACCGGATCTCACTCCTTCTTCTTTGTTGCCACAGGGAGTAGCGGTCTTGTCGGCGTTCTCATCCCGTGGATCATAATTGCCTTTGTTGACACCATTTCCATGGGGAATACTGGCCCGATGCGGCGAGAATCTCCTTTCGAACTTAACTTTATCTGTCGGTACCTCCGGGGCGATAGGACCGGTTGTGCTTTCGGCGTACGAGATTCGGCTTTCTTCATCCCAAAAGTCTTACGTGGTTCACTCTTCTTTCCACCTTTTCCCAAACAGTGGGGCGATCCTCGGGAGTGGTAAGAGCCATTACAAATACATTATGCTCATCATGGGTAATGAAGGGTTACGAAGAAACTTTCATTAACATGGCTTGTTTCACTTCAAACTCGCAGTCTTCATAAGTGAGCCTTTCTTACGTAATCTTGACCATGGTTATTGGTTCGATATCATAGAAAAGAGGCCGAGCTCGACAACATTAACAAAATCGGTTCCGACTATGGGCCCAAACCTGTCCTTCCATGGCGGCGGCGTTGATCAAATCTTTCCATTTTCCTTGCAACTCAAAGATAAGGAACATTGAACTTCGAATGTCTATGATCTCTGGATTTCCAAAGTTGATCGCATTTGTCTCCCGAACTCGACCATGTTGACACGATTGTTAGCCGGAAGAGGGTTCTTGACCACATTAGGACCCCGAGGTGGTTCCGGCTTGCCTTCTTCAATTAGGCGAGAGATCGGGAGTTTCGGGTAGGTGCAATCATTGGTGTTATGCCCATGATATTTGTGGAAGCGGCAATGTTTGGTTTCGTCCATTCGATACTAGGGTTTTTGGGTTTCCGAGTTTTCCAAAGGTCGATGAGTCCTTCGGCTACCAAACCGTCAAAGACCTTTTCTAGTGGCATTAGAAATCTTCGCGGTATAGAAATGAGGTCTCGGCTTCGCAACTACTTGGCTTGAATTCTCGTCCCACTTTCTCATTACGGATGTAATTGACGCCGACCGTTTCTTTTCCCTTTATAGTGACAGTAGGGGTGTTTGACATTTGGTGCTTTGTAGCGATAAGAGTGGCCGATCCTATGGCCGGGGCCATGTTGAAGGCATTTTCAAACTTGGTACCCGGCATTTACCATCGCTCGAAGGTCGGGATAATAGTAATTGCCAATTTGGACCCTTAGTTGAGGCTTTAAGCAGGATTGGAAGATCTCCATCTGCTCCTCTTCATTCAGCGGGGTCATCATTTCACCGAGCTTCCAGTTCCATCTCCCGTAAAATTCACTCACCGGCTCATCCGGGCGCATTTGTAGAGTGCCTTGTAGGTCATTCTGCTGGTTTCCCAATTCAAATTGGCTTTATACTTCTCTAGAAAGGCTTCCTTAATTTGGTCCCAGGTGGCTCGGGCTTACGGTTTTACGTGCGGGAACCATCTAAGAGGCCGAACCCTTTAATGACAACCGAAAATGGTCGGCCATTTGCTTGATGTGTACATTCCTTGGCTCTCATGGCAAGAAGGTAGCTTTCAATATGAGTCCGGGGACAATCGGTGCCGTTGAACTTTTCAATCTCGGCATCCGGAATTTTGGAGGAAGAGGGACAATCTTGCTAGGATCGTAATGTCGATATGCCGCCTTTTTGGTGTTCGGTTCTCCGAACTTCTCCTGCATGGACTTAACTTGTTCCATCAACCAAGTCATGTTGGGGTCGGGGACGGTTTCGATTACGAAGCAGGCTTGTCGGATTTGAGTGGCGGGACTGTGGGTGGCACGGTGGTAGCCGGTACCATGGCTTGGGAGTCTTTAGAAGGGAAATAGGTGTAAACTTGGCACGGTCCGGTGTTTCCGAGGCCGACCGAGGCATAGGAATTAGGCTCATAGTTGCGAAGTAGGAAAAAGGAGCCTCGTGGGATCCTATTGGCAAGGTTGGGGGTGGAAGATCTGGCGTGGCGGGCGGGAGTTGAAAAGGTCGCTTGATTGATTACGAGGCACGGAAGTTGTTCGGGACGGCCCATACGGGGAGAGGGAGCGAATCCCATAGGGTAATGCAGAGGCCGCGTTACGGGAATAGGCTGTGGCGTTTGTTCTCTCGTTGGTAGGGAACAAAGCCGGGTCTTATCTCGAGGAGGAGAGGGTGTCGGGACCCTAATGGCTTGGGATACGGAAAAGGCTGAAAAGGGACAGTCTTTGGCAAAGGCTCATATGTGGATGGAGGAGAGGCACCGGTTATAGGCTAGAGGGCCGAGATGGTTACTTACGGAGTTTCATCTTCTACCATAACCAAGGAACCATTGGGCTCTACCACTATCTGGACCCCATGACGGCGTAGCGCATCAATGAGCATGGCTGCTTTGTTCCTCATGGGCCTTACGACTATTTTCCAAGGCTAAGGCTAGCTCTTCTTCCACTGGTCATCCGGTTACCCAAACCAGTCTTTGTTCTCTGTCGAATCGGACATTCGACTCTCTGGATTGACCAAATGAGGATTACGGCGGGCGTTCGAGAATTAGCGCTAACAAGTCGGCGACCCGGTGTTCTCACCCACTTCTTTCTCGGCATGCGGGAAAGGGATAGGAAAGGTTTAGACTCGGGGTAGGTGTTTAGGTGAAGGCTCAGCAATATGCAAATTAGAATCTTCCGGTTTACTTAAAACAGTGTCTTTTATTAATATCTATTTGGTTGGAAAAGGGGTTTGCCCTTCTTTTTCGTAACTACTCTAGATCCTGGATCGGTGGGTTCCGTCACTACGTCTATAAGCCCCTCGTATTCCACCCGTATTTCGACCTCCCGGGGTGGACGGCCGGGCGAGGGTCCTATAGGGCACGCGGATCCCACCGACCGAGAGTAAAGAACGCTCCTAACGGGTCTAGCGGGTCATAGGAACTTTCAACGCACGAGCAATGCGGATTATAGTCAAGGCAATACCGGGAAAGTCTCGTCTTTCTGCCTTGATAGGATTTTGGCAGAATTTCGCTTGAGCGAATGACGTTTTGACTTTCGGTAATGTCCGAGAAGATAAAAGGCATGGGTCGGGCGGCAAAGGCCGGATGACACAGTGTCACATTGAACTTCATTGCATACGCCGGGCGTGAGTTAGAATCGAAGTCAATGCCGGGTCAAGATCTTGCCAATTTTTCCTTGTCGGAATTTTAGCAGAGCTTCGCTTGAGCGAAAGATCTTTTGATTTGTTGGCAAAGACTCGGTCTTGACTCTTACGCATTTCGTGCAGATCAAGGTCAATAGTCAATGTCGGAGTTGAGATCTTGCCAATTTTTCCTTGTCGGAATTTTGGCAGAGTTCTTCTTCCGTTATGAACTAAGGCTTGACTTTTACGAGGGTATGCAACTGGGCTATATGACACGGACTAGACCAAAAACCAACCAAAAGTCACGGTTTTTTGAAACGTGTGACACGGACTGTGCATTGGTCGACACCGGCTGCCATGGGGAGGTTGGGATGATTCCGTGCACGCCCGGGAGCATCGTAAGGCCGTCCGTGGGATCGCAGCTGGAACCACCCTCGGGTTTGAAGGACGTGCGTGCAAAGTGTACAGGATATATCAGGTGCGCGTAGTGTGCGGTCTCCTAAAAATGTTCCTTTTTGAGTTAAAACAGAGATTTTCAGAATGTGTTTTAAAGGAATGATTTTCGGGACGGGGAAAATGCAACACATAAGCACGTAAATTTTTTCTCGGGAGCCCTGGTCGGTCATGGAGCTGAGTAGCCCCAAGCTGCTAGGATTGCCAGATTAACCATGATTTTTCCTGGTGGAATTGCCACTGAGGTCGCCCGGTCAGAATCCAAGGAGGATTGAGTCGTACGACTGCATGGATCAATTTTCCAGGTTCCACTCCTTTTGCTATTTTTCGGGTTGTTTCCCGTTCAAAGTATGCACAGATTCCAAGATGCAAATGATGCAATGCATGGTAAAGAAAGCAAGCACGATTGATGAAATCGGCGACGGGAGTCTAACCCGCTCAAAGGGAAAAGCTTTCTTTTATTTTTTCAAATTTTTTTTCGAAAAGGGATATTGGTACGTGGGATTGTTAAACCACCAGTTATCCCAACTCCCACGTCAGGAAGTGTACAGGAAGGGTAAGTGGTTTCCACCTATATACTGAGTATCAATTTTTTTTGTTTTGTTTTGAAAATAAAAGCTTTTCTCCTTTGGGATTTCCCCAGCGGAGTCGCCAAACTGTGAATGTGTGCCCAAAATTTTGTGTTTGTGGATTCACGCTAGTTTGAAGACATCCGATTTAATTTTGAAAAAACGGAGTCGCCACGCCATTTTGATTACCTCATAACTTTGAAAAAAAGGTTTTATGGGTTCGGAGGCTAAGTTACCCCTTGGGAAGAACGGATCGTCGTTCACCCAAGGTGCCTTGCCGGAGCAAGTCTCCCAAGATCCCATTAATCGTGCTTGCTTGCGTGCTTTCTTGTGTGCATGTGTTTGAAAATAAGGAGGGAATATCCCAAGTCGTCTTCCGGACGTACAAACCATTTGTTGGTTGTCGCTCGGGATTTCTTGGATTTTATGTATTCGGGATTATGATCGCGTCCTCATCTTGGACTTGTGATCATCGCATTTTTGGACCTTGGGACTTGCGTGATCGAGAGAATGACTCTCTTTATAGTCAAAGATGAGGTTCTTTAGAAAAGGAGGGTCCTTAGCCCATCAATCATACACTTTAAGATGGTCGAGCTCGTATAGATGCTTTATACTCATCTTAAGTGATAATCGGAGATATAGGGTTCAAAGGTGTCCCTTTCTAAAGAGATTATGAAACCTTTATGGAAGGAACGATGTAAAGATAGGATCTTTTACATCGGTCCGTTTCGAGGTTACTAATGGGGGCATGGGGGAATGTATGTAAAAATGACATTTTTAATGAAAAGATGACATTTTTGGGTTGCAAATGATGCATTTGATTCAAAGAAATGATCTTTATTGCAAATGATGCATAAAGATATGATTTTTATGCAAATGATGCATTTTTATGAAGAAATTGGCATTCATTATGCAAATGATGCATAAAGATTGCATTTTGAAAAAAAAAGCATATGATGCTAGTTTATGGTAAAGACATGATCTTTAAAGCAAATGATGCTTGGAAAAGGGATTTTGAATGCAAAGGATGCATTTTGATTGAAAAGATTTAATTTTTATATGCAAAGGATGCATAAAGATGACATTTTTATTGGAAAATGGGGGTTTTAGGTGCAAAGGATGCACCTTTATGGGGAAAGACTACATTTTTATGACAAATGATGTCTAATGCATGCAAAAGGGGAAGGGGGAATATAAAGATGTGATCTTTAATCTACCAAGTCCCAAGCAATATAAAGGCAATGCAATGAGCAATTTATAAAGCTATTAGGATGCGAGGTTAGGGCGTGCGAGGTTACCAATGGCTTCCTTCTTCTTTGGATAGAGCTAGGAGGAGAGGTTGATCTTGGATCTTCAAGGAGGAGGGAGGTAGCTTCTTGGCCTTCTTCTTCACCTTCTTGGACTTTCAGCAGCTTCTTGGGGGGATTTCTTCGTAATATGAGTAATTGATGCCTTTTGTGGATGATTAAAATGGGTAGAGGAGGGCTCTATTTATAGGCAGTCTGGAAATCGCCAATGAGGCCGTGCGGCTAGGGACCTCGAGCTAATGCAGCCGTGCGGCATTATCCATTGTGACTCAGCATTTCTAGAACCATGTAAGGTGGAAAATTCTAGAAACTTCTTCCTAATTAAGAAAAACGTGTTTCTTAATTAGGAAGACTCCTCTTCAGCCTTTAATTAATTTGGAACTGTTCCGGAACACTAGGAAGGTCCGGGGAATTACCGGAAAACTTACCGAAATTGCCGGGAAATTTAACCGGAAGGCATAAGCCAGATTTGGGTACTTACAGTACGGTGCACCGGAGTATTTCGGTACCGGTACATCCCGTCCCAATGGCAAAATCGGTGCGCTGACTGGGACGGAATTTATAACTATGGTATCATCTATTCATTCATATATCTATTTTTCCTCTAAAACAAGCACTTGAACTTAATAAAGACTAAATTCATTCCCTCAAATGTCAGTTTACTGAATACACCCCCTTCATAAATTCGAAAATACCCTTAGGGGGTGTTTGGTTCGTGGTAATTGACCATTCCGCGGCGGAATGAAATGGTCAATTCCGTTTGACCCATTCCAGCCCCGTATTTGGTTTGCATTTTTCATGGCAATGGAATGGCAAATTCCTTTGAATGAAGGAATTGGCCATTTCTTCCAAATATGGGAGGAATGGTCAATTCCTTCAGGAATGATTTTTTTTTTTTTTGACCAAAATATCCCCCAAACCCAAATCACCCCTACCCCGCCCCTGCCCTACCCCACCCACCCCTTGATCTACCACCCCACCCCCCACCCCCACCCCCACCACCCACCACCCCTCAATCTATATATATATAAAGGTTGAAGTGCATAGAGCACTTCAACAAGCTCATTTTCCCTCCAAAACATGGATGGTTCTAGAATATTTTTTGCTTTAAATCAACTAATTAAGAAAACAATTAATTATCTTTAAATTAACATATTATCCTATTCTCTCCCCTATTAATTAAATGCAAATGAAACATTACTTTTTTTCTTACTTTTAGTCACTATACCTAAACTCCTTTATTCACAAATTTATAAATATCATTGTTTTGCAACTCTTAATTTTGCAAGTAAAAAATGAAATATGAAAAAACAATAGTAAAAATACATTTAGAAACACATGAAAATTTTCATTTAATGAATTGATATTTTTGAAATGTGGGTAATAGTAATAATTGTTTTTAAAGACTTATGTATAACAATGATATTTAGATATTTTTTTCATTTTTTTCTTAAATGAAGAGTGTTTTTAAAACGTAAATAGTTATTGATTATGTTTAGAAATCTGTAATATTATTAAATTAATGTGATGATATATTTTTGTTGAAAATTCTGCTTTCAAAATTATATTCTCTTAAATTCTTTTTTGTTTTTATTAAATTTTTTTTCCTTTTTCTTCATTAATTTCTTCGAACGAAGTGATTTTTTTAGCTAATAGTAAAAAATAGGCTTAAAATCTTATTTACCCACTTTTTGATACAACTTTTGAGTTTATTGTTGAAATTTTTTTGTTCATTAAAATTCCAAAATATAATAAAATAAAAAATTGAGATTTTAGTTTTTTATTGAATCATCTTTTTAAAGAGTGATATATAATTAAGTTTTAATGAGTGTTATTTAGATTAACTTTCATAAATTAAAAAAATGGTAAATACAAAGTATAAGAAATGATTTTTGAATTTTGGGATAATTAATTTGCATTGAAATTTTAAATTCATTCTTTTTTTGGGTTATAAATTTTATATTTATTGCTAAAACAATAAATATGGTGTTATAACTATTTCAAAATAGTTTTCTAAAAAAATCTATTTTATATGGGTTTTTCTAAATAAAAACTATAAGATAATTAAAAAAAACTATTATATAAATTGGTTAGAAAATACGAAGCATGACTTTATAAGATTATATCCAAAAAATCATTTTGTAAAAGACGCAAATTAATGAAAAAGTAGAGTTGTTGATAATATTATTTACTTAGAAATGAGATAATTATTTTTATTTAATGACAGACATGCAAATCAAATGAGATAGTTATATTAACTATATAATTTAGTTCATGTTATTTATCAAAAAAATTTTGGTCGTGCGTTTAACGCACGGGTGTTACACTAATTTTTTTTAAAAGACCCCTGCCTACCTCCATCCAGCCCCTGCCCTAACACCCCACCCCACCACCACCCCCCACTCAAAAAAAAATAAAAAAAATTTAAAAGATCCCCGCCACCCCCCAATCTAGCCCCCCGCCCTACCACCCCACCCCACAACCCCCTCAATTTTTTTTTTAAAAGACCCCTGCCTACCCCCCTCCATCCAGCCCCTGCCCTACCACCCCACACCCTCACCCCACACCCCCTACCCCGCACCCCACCCCCCCTCAATTTTTTTAAAAGACCCTGCCTAACACCCCCCCCCATCCATCCCCTGTCCTACCATTTTTAAAAGACCCCGCCACCCTCCCCATCCAGCCCCTCGCCTCTACCACCCCACCCCACCCCACCACCCCCCACCCCCACCACCATCGACCACCCCTCAATTTTTTTTTAAAAGACCCCCGCCTACCCTCCCATCCAACTCCCGCCATAACCCCCACCTACCCCCCACCCCCCACCCCAACGAAAAATAATTTTTTAAAAGAAGGATAAATTGGACATTTTATATGCTTTCATTCCATTCCTATAATTTGTATTTTCAAACCAAACATGATTTGCCAAGAAATTGAATGTCAATTTCATTCCATTCCGTGCCAACCAAACGAAGGGGTTTGACCAATTTTTTTCCATTCTAATTTCTACAGGAATTCAATTCCATTGACCATTCTATTCGATTCACTTTTTTTCCATCGAAACAAACGGTTCTAACAAAATAGCCTACTCCTTTGGTATTCCATCTTCTCGATCTCTCTCTCTCTACTCACTCTCCGGGCGTGACTCCCTCCTTCCCCAAAACATCTCGCCCTCTGCTACATACGACGCCATCGTCGCCTCCCTCTCTCTCTCTCTTTTGCCATTAATCCTTACTAACGAGAGAAGTGTAACTATGTAGGCTTCAATTCAAATGATTCTGGGAAAGGCCTCACAAGATGAAGTCCCCAACGATGGCTTTGTTGGAATGTGAAAATCCCGGGCAGCTTCTGTTAAACCCTCTTTGTTCCAGAAAGCTTGCCCGTAAGAATCTCCTCGCTACTCAGTTGTTTCTCACAATCTCTATAAATCCCCAATTGGATTTAAACCTGACTCCGAAAATACACTACCTCAGCGCATATTCATCTTCCCCATTTCGATTCCAATCTCCTTCTTCCTGTTTTAAACACTTTGAATTCATTTTTCAAGGTTACCCACTAGAGTTAGTAGTTCAACAATGGCGTCTGACAATCTAGTAAGTATCATGGCATCTGACAATAACGAAAGTCTGGCTAGGCGATTATGGGACAAGTTCCGAAATGAATCGTATCTTGCTCTCCACACTCCATTCGTGGTGGCTTTGGCTACCGGAAGTCTTCAACATGTCACCTTTTGCAAGTTCGTCTCTCAAGAACTCCATTTCCTCAAATGCTACGCCCAGACGTACGTAATTTATGTATCTTTTTTGTGGGTTTCTTGATGATGAGAATTGTTATTCGCCCCCGCAAATTTACTTAATACCCCGTATTATTATTTAAAAAAAAATGTTATTAATTAAAATAACTTTATTACCCTCACTCTCTCTGTCACACACACACACACACTCTCTCACTCTCACCCACTTCTCGAATTCTCAATGCCGCTAAAACCTTGGTTTCCCCTCATTCTGCTTAAGCCCTAGAATTTACTGAGCTTCAACTATTTCTTCACCAGATCTACACGCCAACCAGGTATCAATCTCTTCCTGCATTTCCTTCCCCTAAACTCTCTCTCTCTCTCTCTCACACACACACTTAAAGGTGGTTGGGTTGAGTTGAGTTTGAATTTCTGCTGAAAGAAACAAAGATGCTGCATTTAATTATTTTGATCATCATTCTCTCTAAAGCTGTCAGCCAATTCTTAGTTTTCTCTTGTTCATGTTTCTACTGCTTCCAAAGCTCATAGTTAATTTGGGTGTGAAAAAATTTGGGTCGGAGTACAGATTTGGGTGTGAGAAAATTTGGGTTTGAAAATCTGCGTGTATAGACGGTGGTGACAGTAGAGACGATGGCGACGATGGGTGGCGGCGGTGGTGGTTGGTGGTGGGCAACATATTAGTGAGGGTAATAAATTCATTTCAATTAATGGTATTTTTTTGAAAATAGTAATGCGGGGGTATTAAGTAAACTTGCGGGGGTGAATAACAATTCTCTTTCTTGATTCTTTTTAATGGGTTTTTTTGGAGGTTTATCGTTGTTGATGATTCTGGGTTTCGAATTTGGTTACTGAATTTTTTCTTGTTTTATAGGTTTGAATTGGCTGCGGAATGCTCAAATTACTATTATGTCAAGAAGTCAATCATGGTGCTGATTGAGGAGCTTAAGAAACAAGATTCCTTATTCAAAGTAAGATTACTCAATAATACGCTAAGAACCATGATTCTTGATTTCGTGAATTTTCTGTTTCTTGTATGAGCATGATAGAGTTTCTTGTTTGTGCGTTTTTCGCCAGTTAGTCTTTTCGGTGTGCTTACTATGAAGAACAAACAAAGTTGATGAGGGTTTAAGGAATCTATAACTAAAATCTTGGTCGGAGAATGTTACGGTAGCCGGAACAGACTTGTGTTTCCACGCCGGCCGGGATATGGCCAGTTGGGTACCAAGTGTTTGGTTAAAGCCAACCATTTTCTTGCCCAGATTTCTGAAAAAGACTTGACTCAGTACAATGCAAGTATAAGTGTTAATATTAATCCCCCCACCCACCCCACCACAATTCTTTCTTAGATGTCATCAATAAATTACTATTTCCGTTCCAAAATAAATGTCCAATTATGAGTGTTTGGACCATTCTACAGCCTTGCAGAGCCTGCAGATGAGTTGCAATACTTGAATCATACACATCTGAAGACAGACACCATACTAATTATATGGGTATATGAGGAATTTCGGAGGTACTTTCTATTTCTCGGGTTCTACTCTTCGTAAATCTAACTACTTTTATTCATTCAAGTATTCAACTAACTTGATGTCCAATTATGAGTGTTTGGACCATTCTTTAGCCGTTGTGCAAGCCATCATTCCCTTTCTTCCATTTGTGAGCCTAACTCTCGGCTAGAACTACGGGGTGAAAAGCTTACAATACACATTTTCTTTTGTGCCTTCTGCAGAAAATTGCGGAGCAAGAGGGTGGGAAATATGAAACAACGATATATGCAGCTCAATGTTGTAACTTGAAGTGCATTCTCCCAATTTGCGCAGACTGGGAGGTATCTTTCTACCCCTACACCATCCTAATTATATGGGTATCAACAACAATGAGGAATTTCGGAGGTACTTTCTATTTCTCGGGTTCTACTCTTCGTAAATCTAAATACTTTTATTATTTATTCAAGTATTCAACTAACTTGATGTCCAATTATGAGTGTTTGGACCATTCTTTAGCTGTTGTGCAAGCCATCATTCCCTTTCTTCCATTTGTGAGCCTAACTCTCAGCTAGAACTACGGGGTGATAAGCTTACAATAAATATTTTCTTTTGTGCCTTCTGCAGAAAATTGCGGAGCAAGAGGGTGGGAAATATGAAACAGCCATATATGCAGCTCAATGTTGTAACTTGAAGCGCATTCTCCCAATTTGCGCAGACTGAGAGGTATCTTTCTACCCCTATATCATGCAAAAATATTCATTAACATTATCATCAATTTATGGAAAATCATTGTCTTAACAATTATTATTTTTATCTTTATGTATAATTTTATACATAGGTAATTTCTTAAAATTTCAACAGAAACTAGCTTATATTCTCCCAATTTAGCTTCATAGTTTCCCTTGACGGGAATAACACCCGTGCGTTAAACGCACGACCATAACACTTTGACAAAAACTGAGTCATAAATAAAAGAGTCAATATAAATATAAGGATAAATATTATAAAAGTTATGTACAAAAGAATATAATATCATATACCACTTTTAAAAAGATGTTTCACAACTATTCTACTAAAGCGATATAAACTCATGTCCCTAAATTTCTAAATTCTTAACAAATTTAGTGCTTTGGAATTGAAACTCTTTCAAATTTCGGATGATTTCTATCAATTGAGGGCTACAATTTCAATTTAAGATTTAGGGTTTCAATTTCTTCTAGGTTTAGGTTTTCGTGTAGTTTTTCTTTCTTCAGCTCATGAATTGGGTCTTTCTTAGTAAATGGATCACAACTATTCTACTAAAGCGATATAAACTCATAGTTCTTTGAGAAAGCTTGATAGTGTTATTTGTTTGACTTACTTTGGTTAGTCCTCCTTGTAATGCCAGCTCTAGGTCAAAGCATGGTAGTGTTCTTTGAAAACGAAGAAGCCTCAAAGTCTAAGAATACCAGCATTGAAGACTATCCGAAAGGCTTGGTGGAATGGTTATGCTCTCAGGTTTGTAAATATTTCTGCTCTAATCTGGTACATATGATGTCTTTATGTATCATTTGACTGTTGCAATTGAAAATCACTAATATATTTTACTCATAGACTTGTATTTTCAAGTTTGTTTATTTTTCAGAGAAAACAATAAGTGTATTGTTTTTTAGCTCGGTCAAGTATTTGACTTCATTTTTCTCAAGGTAATATTTATTACATCTCCTATCTAGATACCTCTTTTCACCCCGCCTTTTGCTTCTGAAATCTGCTTGAATGTTTTTCCTATATTATGAGTTATTCGTTTTCAATCTCATATTTGTAAACTGAGACATTCATTTCTTGTAAACTAGTGCTCTGGAGAAGTGACTTACAGTGACATGGAATGAAAAAGTGTGCCTCAAAGAACTGCTACTTATCTCAGTCAGTACAACCTCCATATAGGGGAAATGACTGTGAGAGTAACCTTGGCTTTCTCTGCCCGATGCCAGGGGGTTGGATCACGTTATGGTTAGTAAAGACATTTTTCGTTTTTTTTTTTTTTACATTTTCAGTTTAGTCAATGCTAGATAGATGTAAATACCTAGGCTATTACCATTTGTGCATTAATTTTTAACAAAATATATGATGTCAATTATGCTTGCTGAGCTATCAAGAAGAGAGAAAGAGGCCAATATTAAGCCTGGTGTTGATGTTTACATGAAGGTAAGAAACAAGCTACATAAGACTTATTAGAAGTGAACCACATTTGTAATTACAATTTTTTTTACATCGATTATCATTAAGGACCAACATTTAGTTCCATAAATTTTCCTCGTACATAGAACATGTTCACTTAGCTGACAAAATTCTCATTTTGCTTCCAATGATTTAGGCTGCGGCAACAGCAAGGCAAGAAACAAGTGTGGTTGCAGATTACACCCTGAAGGTATTATATTATTAACAGAACATTTTCTCAGGTTATTAAAATTGGAAGAAATCAAAGTGAACTAAATTATTCCCCCCATATGTCTTAGTTTCTTAATTGGGTTATTCCTGATCCATTATATTGTTAGTTGCATTGTAGTATTAATGTGCAGTGTTTTTTTTATTTTTGTGATTTGTCAATATCTTCAGTCATAATATGGCTGTTCTATTCCAATTCTTTGTGCATAATGGTGCTGGATCTGAACCATGAAGCTTTCTTTGCTATGCAGAAACAATCTTGGCCAAATCGGCCATCATTGCCTCCAAGTGATCTCGTGCAAATGGGCATCAAAAACGAACATGACCATTTGACCATACCTCATGATGGGACTGATGTTTGGGAAATTGATCCCCAACTACTAAAATTTTATTGCAAAATTGCATCTGGATCATATGATGATTTGTAAGTTACCATACATTACCCTTAATTTCTGGTTCATTTTCCAGATATTAACTGATCCATTTGTTTCTCAGGTACAAAGGTACATTCTGTAGTCAGGAAGTGGCTATAAAAATACTCAAGGCTGAGCGTGTGAACACAGACATGCAGAAAGAGTTTGCCCAATAAGTATATATCATGAGGTTTTCCAACTCACCTCTCGTACATTTGAATTTCCCTTGCTTGACCACATAGGACGAATGTGTTGATTCTTGAAATCAAGCTTAAAGATATCAAATTTGCTTTATTGCTTTCTTAGGTCATAGATTTTTCTTGTTACTATTAACTATTAAGTACTCCCTCCTTCCCAGAAAAAAAGAGTCCTTTATACCTTTTTGGGGTGACCCAAAAAAGTGTCCCCCCCCCCCCAAAAAAAAACTCCATTCAAGGCATAGAAAGTTTACATTGTTACCCTTTGCTACGCACTCTATAGTGGACCCAACCTTTTAGGTATTGAAAGTTTATATTTTTACCCTTGATGAATACTCCTCTATAGTAAGCCCAGCCTTTCAATAATAGAGTCAAATGTTTACCTAAAACTATGTGCCGGCAATAAGGGACTCTTGTCTTGGAACAACGCGAGTACCATTTTTCTATACAGTATATTCCTGTCTATCTTTTCTGATCGCAGATGCTTTAGTATGTGATAACGCACTTTATAAAGTGAAATGCATATGGTTTTCATAGTTCTGCTTCTTGGTTACGGATCTCGCCTGTAAATATATTATCTGCTGACCAACCTATTTTGAAGCCTTTGTTTGTATTTTGCTAATTATAACATTTGTGACTTATCTTTGCTTGAAGTAATTGTGCTCTTGCAAAAAATATTCTTCGATCAATATGAATACGCTAATGTGACAATGTTGGTAGAAGTCGGCTTTCTCAAAACCTTATTTTTATTCTCCTCTCTATCTTTATTTTTCTGAGGTATAATAGTTTCACATATCTAATAGGTTCTTTTCAATCACCTTTTTATATTTTATTTGCCTATCTATTACTTTTGCTCTAAAGATTAAAATGTTCTAGCTCTTGCTTAGTTGAAAGCAGATCTCAATATGAATCTAGCTGAATATTTAACATGTCTTCTTTGCCACCTTTAGGAAAGTTCGACATAAGAATGTTGTGCAATTTATTGGTGCATGTACAATTCCTTCAAGCTTGTGCATTGTCACAGGTAATTTTTTTTCCTTACAGCTATATTTTAGGATCTAAAATGGTACAAATAACTGGCTTGCAAGGATGGGTTTGTTGCTCTTTAAGCGTTCTTTGTATTAGTAATGATCATAATGTTTTCTTCAGAATACATGAGTGGTGGAAGTGTATATGACTACTTACACAAACAAAAGGGCACATTTAAGCTTCCAACTCTACTCAAAGTATCAATTGATATATCAAAGGGAATGAACTGCCTGCACCAGAATAATATAATTCACAGGGACCTGAAGGCTGCAAATCTCCTAATGGATGAAAACAATGTAAGTTGTCAAGCCTCATGATTTCAATTGTGTGGATATATTCTTCAGATTGCTCTATCTTGTAAGTTTTGTTGCTCTATCTTGTAAGTTTTGATCCCCATCTATTAATTATTGCATTGTTCATATTGTGAAAAGTGATTTTGTTACATCTGGCATGTTTCTATATTGCTTTGAGAACTTCATCCGTCTCCTTTCCCGGATCAGTTGTCATAGTTGTTGGGGGTCATTTGTAAACATGCTAAAGGTCACTCCTTCCGTCTTATATAGACTAATATAGGAGTTATCAAAATTTGCCGTTGGTTCTTATTTTGTTTATTTCCACCTTGTGTACGAGGAAATTTTCCAAATCTGTAATATTATTTCATTCACATATGTAAGTGTCTATAACTATATAATGAGGCAAGTGCAAGCATCATTTTTCCCGCTCAAAATAAGGGCAGTCGAGTAATTTCATACCAAGTCATATTTGTAATTACAATGTCATATAGTGGTATTTTGATATTCTAATAAGCCAAACCTTTTTTGACCGCTCATATTCTTGTCTCTCTCTACTCCCTTTCATCGTTGACTCTCTTCTCTCTCTCTCTCACACACACACAACCCCCTCTCTCTCTCAGCCCCTCCACCTCTCTCTCAGCCCACTCCTACATCAGTCTCCCCCCACGTCTCCCATCAACACCGACCTCCTAACCCCTTTTCACCTCCATCTCCCAAATCTGCTTTAAAATTGCCCCTCTCTATTCTTCTCTCCGGTGTCACTTCATCTTCTCCAAAATATCCCCGCTCTCTAGTACGAACCACAATGTCTTCGCCTCCTCCTCTCTCTTCTGCTATGGCCCCTCTGCTTTTCCATGGTCGTCGTCGCCGTCGCTCCTTTCTCCCAAATCCTAAAGTGAGATTTATTTTCTTTAAATGTTGAATTCTATATGTTATTTATGTCTATGATTGCTTCCTAATTGAACCTTGAATCTGTGGGTTTCGTTCATTTGATCTTAATTCACCCTGACTTTCACTTCAATCAATATACTTATTTTTTGCACTAAAACCACAAAGTTTTGGGAAACTATCATCTTGGCCACAAATTTGTGTCTAATTTGGTTGTAATCCATTTGGACATGTACAACGCATGCTTATAGATGCCCTATCCGGCTAGTGGAGTCGGTGGATCTTAATCCTTTTAGGAAAGCATGTGGTGACCAAAGAAGTCTTGACTAGGAGTCATATGTAGAGACATGGAGGATAAATGATTAAATGCAAACCTGGTTAAAGACAGAAACATGTGGAAAAGATTAGTAATTGCACCTTATTCGATGTGATTGTAGCCTACACCGATTATAGGGATATAATGCTTTGATGTTGTTGCTTTAAATGATTATATATATTCTCTAGGTGGGAATTAGATGGGCTCATTTGATGAGTCAATATTATTAAATATATTATAAAATATATGTGTTTTCCCTCAATTCCACCAAATCTTCAAAGGCTGGAACACAATTCGGCAGTTACCCCATTTCAGACTTAGAGAATAGCTTCTCGGACACCTTATGGCTGAAATTTTCAACCCGTTGACTACATAGAGATACATAGTGTAGTGGAATTATTGTTGGAAGTCTTTGGGTCAGCAATAATGGCCAGCTTATTTTTTTTATTCAAACATGAGACTTATACCCTTACGATTTTGAATTTCAGTGTGTTTTAATACAATGTATGCATTAGTTTTTTTTATTTTTTTTTAAAGATAATGCTTGAAGTGGGTTCTGTTAAAGTGAAATAAGATAGATGTACTGGAAATAGGCACAATGTTACTTGATATCAGCTGTTAATGTGGATAAATTTTGCTTGTGTGGAGATTAAGTGGATACAACTCGGCCATAAATTGATAAAACATTGACCCCGGATTTGAAACGGAAAATATTCCATTTGGTAGGCTAATCAAGTGATCCCGCTTAAGTACTGAATTGCTTACCCAGTTCTGTTTTAAGATGATCTTTAATTTTTGAACAGTTTTCATATTTAGTCATGGATTTGGGTTATGTTCAATTGGATTTATGGTCTCATATTTGGGCATCTTTAAGAAATTTATGTTAAATTTGTTATTATTAGTTCAAAATATTTGATTTTTGGTTCTGCTCATGTGTGATTATGATTCAATATTGATAAATTTGTGTGGTTCGTTTTGTAGTATTTACTGTTGATTGAGGGGGATTTTTTTTTTTTTTAAATATGGGTTCTATTTGTAATCCAAAATCTTATTGAAGCCAATTCTCATCAATATTGTTGATAGTGTTACAGTTTGAATAATTTTATTTTATTTGAATTTGACTATGATTGTGTTTTTCTTTATTGACCTAACAGAATCCATGTCATTGGGTAGATTTAAGGTCCTACAAAATCTTCTTGAAGCGTATTCTCAATAATATTTACTCCCTCCGTCCCACCTCACTTGACACCCTTGAGGTGGGCACGGGAACTAAGAAAAAAGAATAAAATAAAAAAAATGTGTGGTAGAAAATGAAGAGAGAGAATGAGTGGGATAAATAGTAGTGTTGGTTGAATAAATTGAGTGGTGAAAAATGAAGAGAGAGAATGAGTGGTGGGGTAGAGTGAATATAAAATTATAAAAAGTAGGCTATTTTGGGAAGTGTCAAGTGAGCTGGGACGGCCCAAAATGGAAATAAGTGTCAAGTGAGGTGGGACGGAGGGAGTATATGATTTTGCAGTTACAATTGCAACTCAGGCAAGATCTACTCTAAGGATGTTGAGGGAAAACCGAAACAGATTTGAGAGATCAAATGACGGGGCTTCGATGCTTGTGCAATACAGTGAGAATGAGAAGTCAACTCTAGAGTCAAACTTGAGATCCAACGAAGACTACCTACTGCAGCAAACTAAGTTGCAGGGTGGTTTTGTTGCTAACGGATATGAGGTAATTTCTTTTTATTTTATGCGATTAGAATCTTTTTTAGTGATATAGAAGTAATTTTTCTAAACGTGAAGTTACTAAATTATTATTGTCCCAAAATAAGGGCATTTTTCCCGCTCAAAATAAGGGCAGTCGAGTAATTTCATACCAAGTCATATTTGTAATTACAATGTCATATAGTGGTATTTTGATATTCTAATAAGCCAAACCTTTTTTGACCTCTCATATTCTTGTCTCTCTCTACTCCCTTTCATCGTCCACTCTCTTTCTTCTCTCTTCTCTCTCTCTCTCACACACACACAACCCCCTCTCTCTCTCTCAGCCTCTCCACCTCTCTCTCAGTCCACTCCTACATCAGTCTCCCCCCACGTCTCCCATCAACACCGACCTCCTAACCCCTTTTCACCTCCATCTCCCAAATCTGCTCTAAAATTGCCCCTCTCTCTCTATTCTTCTCTCCGGTGTCACTTCATCTTCTCCAAAACATCCCCGCTCTCTGGTACGAACCACAATGTCTTCGTCTCCTCCTCTCTCTTCTGCTATGGTTACTGTAGCCCCTCTGCTTTTTCCATGATCGTCGTCGCCGTCGCTCCTTTCTCCCAAATCCTAAAGTGAGATTTATTTTCTTTAAATATTGAATTCTATATGTTATTTATGTCTATGATTGCTTCCTAATTGAACCTTGAATCTGTGGGTTTCGTTCATTTGATCTTAATGATGCTCTTCCAATGTGGATATCAATGGATGGGGCATGCCTTGGTCTCAGTTCCCAGTCAGTAATTTTGGACTGATGTAGTTTCTGAAAATGTTCTATTTTAAGGGTTTTGCTCGAAATCAAATTATTCGATGACCTTTGAGAAGTACCACAATCATCTGAATTTGCATATATTTATAATTTTTAGTATTTGCAGTTTCTTTTCAATTAAAGATATTTTTTTCTTATTAAATAATGGTTTAATTTCTTTTGGACCACTTTAATTCACCTCGACTTTCACTTCAATCAATATACTTATTTTTTTGCACTAAAACCACAAAGTTTTGGGAAACTATCATCTTGGCCACAAATTTGTGTCTAATTTGGTTGTAATCCATTTGGACATGTACAACGCATGCTTATAGATGCCCTATCCGGCTAATGGAGTCGGTGGATCTTAATCCTTTTAGGAAAGCATGTGGTGACCAAAGAAGTCTTGACTAGGAGTCATATGTAGAGACATGGAGGATAAATGATTAAATGCAAACCTGGTTAAAGACAGAAACATGTGGAAAAGATTAGTAATTGCACCTTACTCGATGTGATTGTAGCCTACACCGATTATAGGGATATAATGCTTTGATGTTGTTGCTTTAAATGATTATATATATTCTCTAGGTGGAAATTAGATGGGCTCATTTGATGAGTCAATATTATTAAATATTTTATAAAATATATGTGTTTGCCCTCAATTCCACCAAATCTTCAAAGGCTGGAACACAATTCTGCAGTTACCCCATTTCAGACTTAGAGAATAGCTTCTCGGACACCTTATGGCTGAAATTTTCAACCCGTTGACTACACAGAGATACATAGTGTAGTGGAATTATTGTTGGAAGTCTTTGGGTCAGCAATAATGGCCAGCTTATTTTTTTATTAAAACATAAGACTTATCAAGTCGTCTTACCCTTACGATTTTGAATTTCAGTGTGTTTTAATACAATGTATGCATTAGTTTTTTTTTATTTTTTTAAAGATAATGCTTGAAGTGGGTTCTGTTAAAGTGAAATAAGATAGATGTACTGGAAATGGGCACAATGTTACTTGATATCAGCTGTTAATGTGGATAAATTTTGCTTGTGTGGAGATTAAGTGGATACAACTCTGCCATAAATTGATAAAACTTTGACCCCGGATTTGAAACGGTATATATTCCATTTGGGAGGGAAAATCCCTCCATAAACCAATTGTTAGTACGAAAAACTAGGGCTTTGTTCACATAGATCATCATGCGACAGGAGAAATCTTTGAGGAAATTGAGTGAAGGCTTCTGTACAAGCAATTTTCGAAGGTCGAATTGCAGGAAATTGAGCGAGGGCTTTCCGTACAAGATTCAATCACCATGAAATTAGCTTGGCGACTAGCTTCCACCTCTCTCTCCTCATATATGGTGGAATTCATCATTGATTGTACTCGCGGATGTATAGAAATTGAACTTTTAATTTAGTTTCCTAGTGATTCGATAAAGCGAGTTCATCAATTTTGATTTCCCCATTTTATGCTTTTATAGGGGTATTTTTTGGGTTTATAATATTTTAATGCCAACCAATTATCTTGATCCCTAGATCTATTGTGCTCCAACTCTATTACTCTCTCCGTCCCAAAATGAATGTCAATTTTTTTTCAATCCCTCTTAATCAAGAGCAAATTCGATTTTTTTGGACATTCGTTTTGAGACGGGGAAGGAGTATTTGGTAAATGGAAAAATGTCTACATTTTGAGTGTCCCATGTGGAAAATGAATCTAATTACAACGTGTTAGAGACTTAAATCAAGATGATTATGTTATAATGACCACCCTTAAGTTATTTTGTTTTTGAACAAGGATTGGCACACTTTTTGAATTATAGGGGTAGAATATGTTTACTGATTAGAAAGTATATCTATTCATATGAGTGTTGGAAACGAAAAGAACTAATCTTTATATTGCTTCTAACAGTACTGATTTATGCAAACCTTATCTTGTAAATTATCAAATGAATATAGTGTATTTGAGAAGGAAATTGGTTTGATGCATTTGTTGATATAATAAGACTCTTTACTAATTGCAGGTTTCTAGATTGATGGATTTGATAGTTCATAGTCTATACAGCCACAAGGAGATTTTTCTTCGAGAGCTCGTGAGGTGAGGATACACCCATTTTTGAGTTATTCACCTGTTGTTGTAGCTTAGTCATGCTATGTCTAACTCCTGGTTTGATAGAATTAGAGTAAAAGTGTTTTTGTTTTATGGTTGAATTTGACATATAGTTGTGCGGATTCCTTTTAATGTTACACATTAATTTACACGCCTGGTCAGTTGTGTATATAAATAATTAGGCATCCTTTCTTGTATTGCCATGTTATATATGTATGGCCTCATGTATGCATATGCTCATCTAGGAAGTTGGATCACTATTTCAATGATACATTAACCCTATTTCTTCTTTTGATCCAGTAATGCAAGTGATGCTCTTGACAAGCTGAGATTTTTAAGTGTCACCCGACTGTTCTTGGAGATGGTACTGAGCTAGAGATTCGCATTAAACCTGATCCGGATAATGGGACCATCACAATCACGTAAGATAGCTGATATACTTGAGAACTTACTGCTTGCTGAGTGGTAGGATTGTGTGAAACTTTTTTCCCATTTTGCAGAGATACTGGTATTGGAATGACTAAACAGGAGCTCATAGACTGTTTTGGAACTATTGCGCAGAGTGGCACATCTAAATTCTTAAGCGCTATAAAGGTAAACTTTTTGGTAGGCAAATCAAGTGATCCCGCTTAAGTATTGAATTGCTTACCCAGTTCTGTTTTAAGATGATCTTTAATTTTTGAACAGTTTTCATATTTAGTCATGGATTTGGGTTATGTTCAATTGGATTTATGGTCTCATATTTGGGCATCTTTAAGAAATTTATGTTAAATTTGTTATTATTAGTTCAAAATATTTGATTTTTGGTTCTGCTCATGTATGATTATGATTCAATATTGATAAATTTGTGTGGTTCGTTTTGTAGTATTTACTGTTGATTGAGGGAGATTTTTTTTTTTTTTTAAATATGGGTTCTATTTGTAATCCAAAATCTTATTGAAGCCAATTCTCATCAATATTGTTGATAGTGTTACAGTTTGAATAATTTTATTTGAATTTGACTATGATTGTGTTTTTCTTTATTGACTTAACAGAATCCATGTCATTGGGTAGATTTAAGGTCCTCCAAAATCTTCTTGAAGCGTATTCTCAATAATATTTATATGATTTTGCAGTTACAATTGCAACTCAGGCAAGATCTTTTCTAAGGATGTTGAGGGAAAACCGAAACAGATTTGAGAGATCAAATGGCGGGGCTTCGATGCTTGTGCAGCACAGTGAGAATGAGAAGTCAACTCTAGAGTCAAACTTGAGATCCAATGAAGACTACCTACTGCAGCAAACCAAGTTGCATGGTGGTTTTGTTGCTAACGGATATGAGGTAATTTCTTTTTATTTTATGCGATTAGAATCTTTTTTAGTGATATAAAAGTTATTTATTTTTAAACGTGAAGTTACTAAATTATTATTGTCCCAAAATAAGGGCATTTTTCCCGCTCAAAATAAGGGCAGTCGAGTAATTTCATACCAAGTCATATTTGTAATTACAATGTCATATAGTGATATTTTGATATTTTAATAAGCCAAACCTTTTTTGACTGCTCATATTCTTGTCTCTCTCTACTCCCTTTCATCGTCCACTCTCTTTTTTCTCTCTTCTCTCTTCTCTCTCTCTCTCTCACTCACACACACAACCCCCTCTCTCTCTCAGCCCCTCCACCTCTCTCACAGCCCACTCCTACATCAGTCTCCCCCCACGTCTCCCATCAACACCGACCTCCTAACCCCTTTTCACCTCCATCTCCCAAATCTGCTCTAAAATTGCCCCTCTCTCTATTCTTCTCTCCGGTGTCACTTCATCTTCTCCAAAACATCCCCGCTCTCTGGTACGAACCACAATGTCTTCGCCTCCTCCTCTCTCTTCTTCTATGGTTACTGTAGCCCCTCTGCTTTTTCCATGGTCGTCGTCGCCGTCGCTCCTTTCTCCCGAACCCTAAAGTGAGATTTATTTTCTTTAATGGTTGAATTCTATATGTTATTTATGTCTATTATTGCTTCCTAATTGAACCTTGAATCTGTGGGTTTCGTTCATTTGATCTTAATGATGCTCTTCCAATGTGGATATCAATGGATGGGGCATGCCTTGATCTCAGTTCCCAGTCTGTAATTTTGGACTGATGTAGTTTCTGAAAATGTTCTATTTTAAGGGTTTTGCTCGAAATCAAATTATTCGATGACCTTTGAGAAGTACCACAATCATCTGAATTTACATATATTTATAATTTTTAGTATTTGCAGTTTCTTTTCAATTAAAGATATTTTTTTCTTATTAAATAATGGTTTAATTTCTTTTGGACCACTTTAATTCACGCCGACTTTCACTTCAATCAATATACTTATTTTTTTGCACTAAAACCACAAAGTTTTGGGAAACTATCATCTTGGCCACAAATTTGTGTCTAATTTGGTTGTAATCCGTTTGGACATGTACAACGCATGCTTATAGATGCCCTATCCGGCTAGTGGAGTCGGTGGATCTTAATCCTTTTAGGAAAGCATGTGGTGACCAAAGAAGTCTTGACTAGGAGTCATATGTAGAGACATGGAGGATAAATGATTAAATGCAAACCTGGTTAAAGACAGAAACATGTGGAAAAGATTAGTAATTGCACCTTACTCGATGTGATTGTAGCCTACACCGATTATAGGGATATAATGCTTTGATGTTGTTGCTTTAAATGATTATATATATTCTCTAGGTGGAAATTAGATGGGCTCATTTGATGAGTCAATATTATTAAATATATTATAAAATATCTGTGTTTGCCCTCAATTCCACCAAATCTTCAAAGGCTGGAACACAATTCTGCAGTTACCCCATTTCAGACTTAGAGAATAGCTTCTCGGACACCTTATGGCTGAAATTTTCAACCCGTTGACTACACAGAGATACATAGTGTAGTGGAATTATTGTTGGAAGTCTTTGGGTCAGCACAGCTTATTTTTTTATTCAAACATAAGACTTATCATGTCGTCTTACCCTTGCGATTGAATTTCAGTGTGTTTTAATACAATGTATGCATTAGTTTTTTTTTTTTTTTTTTTTAAAGATAATGCTTGAAGTAGGTTCTGTTAAAGTGAAATAAGATAGATGTACTGGAAATGGGCACAATGTTACTTGATATCAGCTGTTAATGTGGATAAATTTTGCTTGTGTGGAGATCAAGTGGATACAACTCGGCCATAAATTGATAAAACTTTGACCCCGGATTTGAAACGGTATACATTCCATATGGGAGGGAAAATCCCTCCATAAACCAATTGTTAGTACAAAAAACTAGGGCTTTGTTCACATAGATCATCATGCGACAGGAGAAATCTTTGAGGAAATTGAGTGAAGGCTTCTGTACAAGCAATTTCCGAAGGTCGAATTGCAGGAAATTGAGCGAGGGCTTTCCGTACAAGATTCAATCACCTTGAAATTAGCTTGGCGACTAGCTTCCACCTCTCTCTCCTCATATATGGTGGAATTCATCATTGATTGTACTCGCGGATGTATAGAAATTGAACTTTTAATTTAGTTTCCTAGTGATTCGATAAAGCGAGTTCACCAATTTTGATTTCCCCATTTTATGCTTTTATAGGGGTATTTTTTGGGTTTATAAAATTTTAATGCCAACCAATTATCTTGATCCCTAGATCTATTGTGCTCCAACTCTATTATTCTCTCCGTCCCAAAATGAATGTCAATTTTTTTTCAATCCCTCTTAATCAAGAGCAAATTCGATTTTTTTTGGACATTCGTTTTGAGACGGGGAAGGAGTATTTGGTAAATGGAAAAATGTCTACATTTTGAGTGTCCCATGTGGAAAATGAAGCTAATTACAACGTGTTAGAGACTTAAATCAAGATGATTATGTTTAATGACCACCCTTAAGTTATTTGGTTTTAGAACAAGGATTGACACGTTTTTTGAATTATAGGGGTAGAATATGTTTACTGATTAGAAAGTATATCTATTCATATGAGTGTTGGAAACGAAAAGAACTAATCTTTATATTGCTTCTAACAGTATTGATTTATGCAAACCTTATCTTGTAAATTATCAAATGAATATAGTGTATTTGAGAAGGAAATAGGTTTTATGCATTTGTTGATATAATAAGACTCTTTACTAATTGCAGGTTTCTAGATTGATGGATTTGTTAGTTCATAGTCTATACAGCCACAAGGAGATTTTTCTTCGAGAGCTCGTGAGGTGAGGATACACCCATTTTTGAGTTATTCACCTGTTGTTGTAGCTTAGTCATGCTATGTCTAACTCCTGGTTTGATAGAATTAGAGTAAAAGTATTTTTGTTTTATGGTTGAATGTGACATATAGTTGTGCGGATTCCTTTTAATGTTACACATTAATTTACACGCCTGGTCAGTTGTGTATATAAATAATTAGGCATCCTTTCTTGTATTGCCATGTTATATATGTATGGCCGCATGTATGCATATGCTCATCTAGGAAGTTGGATCACTATTTCAATGATACATTAACCCTATTTCTTCTTTTGATCCAGTAATGCAAGTGATGCTCTTGACAAGCTGAGATTTTTAAGTGTCACCCGACTGTACTTGGAGATGGTACTGAGCTAGAGATTCGCATTAAACCTGATCCGGATAATGGGACCATCACAATCACGTAAGATAGCTGATATACTTGAGAACTTACTGCTTGCTAAGTGGTATGATTGTGTGAAACTTTTTTCCAATTTTGCAGAGATACTGGTATTGGAATGACTAAACAGGAGCTCATAGACTGTTTTGGAACTATTGCGCAGAGTGGCACATCTAAATTCTTAAGCGCTATAAAGGTAAACTTTTTGGTAGGCTAATCAAGTGATCCCGCTTAAGTACTGAATTGCTTACCCAGTTCTGTTTTAAGATGATCATTAATTTTTGAACAGTTTTCATATTTAGTCATGGATTTGGGTTATGTTCAATTGGATTTATGGTCTCATATTTGGGCATCTTTAAGAAATTTATGTTAAATTTGTTATTATTAGTTCAAAAGATTTGATTTTTGGTTCTGCTCATGTGTGATTATGATTCAATATTGATAAATTTGTGTGGTTCGTTTTGTAGTATTTACTGTTGACTGAGGGGGATTTTTTTTTTTTTAAAATATGGGTTCTATTTGTAATCCAAAATCTTATTGAAGCCAATTCTCATCAATATTGTTGATAGTGTTACAGTTTGAATAATTTTATTTGAATTTGACTATGATTGTGTTTTTCTTTATTGACTTAACAGAATCCATGTCATTGGGTAGATTTAAGGTCCTCCAAAATCTTCTTGAAGCGTATTTTCAATAATATTTATATGATTTTGCAGTTACAATTGCAACTCAGGCAAGATCTGCTCTAAGGATGTTGAGGGAAAACCGAAACAGATTTGAGAGATCAAATGGCGGGGCTTCGATGCTTGTGCAGCACAGTGAGAATGAGAAGTCAACTCTAGAGTCAAACTTGAGATTCAATGAAGACTACCTACTGCAGCAAACCAAGTTGCAGGATGGTTTTGTTGCTAACGGATATGAGGTAATTTCTTTTTATTTTATGCGATTAGAATATTTTAGTGATATAGAAGTTTTTTTTTTCTAAACGTGAAGTTACTAAATTATTATTGTCCCAAAATCAAAGAGGGTCAAGTAACCCCTGCACTAAAGGGTGGCTTTGCCAGTGTTTATTGAGCTTATCAAGATGAGTTGCTCTTATAAGTATTGATTCTTGGCGAAATTGATTCAGTCCGGTTCGGGTAGCTTGACATTCCCATTTGTCAGGGGACTCATTAGGCGTTTGTGAGCTTATTATGCTCTGTATAACAGTCTGACAAGATTGAAAATTCGTTACTCTTTAATCTCAGAAGCTTATTTTTGGGGTTTCTTAAATTGAAACTAATGAAAGATAAGCTCTTGGATTGTTCCTTATGTAGCCTTAATGCTCTATATGGTGCACTTATGCTATTAAGTGGTTTAGCCTTTTGGCAGCTTACGCTGTAGGGAAAGTTTCTTTAATCTGTTTGTTACATGCTGGTTTTTAGATGGCTGGTCATCAAGTAGTTATGGATATATCTATTTACCTTACTGACTTATGGCATTTGGGTCAAAATATTGATTTTTATTGCCTAATTGTTCATCAATATTTACGTTATTGGAATTCTAGATCAATTAACCGTGGTGCTGGTACTCTGAAATAGGATAAATGGCGGAATATGAGTGTCAGTGCAAATGGCCAAGGTCCAAGGGAGAAATCACGAATACCAAAGATAAAAGCCAACCCAGATGCTCCTGTCATCGCTTCTCCAGTGCCTTTAAATGTGATGACACATGCTTCCTCCGCTCTGGTTGTATGTGAGCAACCAACCGATGTAGTTATGGATGATTCTACAAAGTGTGTACTAGATGGGAAAACTGCTTCCAAGTATGTCTGCTCTCTCTCTCTCTCTATATATATATATATATACTAGTACATATGCCCGTGTCCGAGGACACGGGTCTTTTTTTTTAATTAACTTAAACATTTATAGTTACAAATTATAGTGATGTATAAACATAAACATTATGCCCTTATTTACAAAAAGATAAGACATAAATTAACATTTAATTAACATATAGATTTTTATGAACATAATAATTAAAAATCTATCTAATTTTACATTCAAATAAAAAAAAAACTATCTCATCTAAAATTAATATTTACTTTTAAAGAAACCATAAACAAATTAATATTTACTTTGAAATTAATTATTAAACTCTCTCTCTAATTCTCTATCTATATCTCTAATTCACTCTATCTCTAATTCTCTCTCTCACTCACAGAGGAACGGCGACCCCTTCCCTTCCCTTCATCCCGTCCACCACCGCCTCCCCTTCCCTTCATCCCGTCCAGCCTCACCACCGTGGCTACCCCACCCCTCCCACAATCAGGCGATCCCCTTCCCTTCCCTCCCCGTTAAATCCTCCCACCGTCTATTCCGTCCAATCGATCGGCGTTACACGTGCTACCCCGCCCCTCCCACATGATCATCGGCTCTAATCAATGGAGGAAGCAACTACCCACCAAATCGGGACCTCGGAGCAATCAATTTTTGGAGACGAAGCCCTAAATCACGCAAAGCCGTCCATGATTCGTGCGGATCCGCCTCGAATCCGTCCGCAATGGTCGCCCTCAAATCCGGCCGCAATTCGCCCTCAATCCGGATTCAAGGTAATTTCCCTCCATGCATTCGCAATTCGCCCTCGATTTTGGAGACGAAGGTTGATCTGAAGTTTGAAAGAACATAAATTAGTTCGTTGTTGTTGTTTTAGAATTTGAAGGTATTTTTGGTTATTTCATTGTTCCAATGTTTTTTTTTTTTAATTAAAGAACATAAATTAGTTAGTTTGGGTTTCGTGAAGAAGTGGTCATAGTTCACGTCAAATTTGGCAGTGAAGAACATAAATTGTTTTAGAATTTGAAGGTTGATCTGAAGTTTAAAATCATTGGAAGGAGCATGTTTGGGAATTTGGGTAGTATCTATTTGTGTCTTAGCTGAATTTCAAATACTAAAATCTTACTCCCTTCGTCTCAAAATGGTTATTTCCATTCAAAATCTGGGTTCTTGTTATTGAAGATGTGGGGTTTGAAGATGTGGGGGTGGAAAGTAAATATGAAACAGAGAAATTAAACAGTGACATTGAAGTTGAGAAATAAGTAAATTACCTTTTGAATTTTGAAGTTTGAATGCTTTTTGTAGATGATTGAATTTGAAATTTGAACTGTGCTTTGGACTGTGTAAAGTTTTGGGGTATATAAATGAGAGAAGAGGGTGTGGATTTTTTGACAGAAATTCAAATTTTAGGAGGGAAACTGATGACGTGAAGACTATTTTTGAATCTGTAATTTTTTTTTTTTTTTAAGGGCATAATGGGAAAGGGATTAAAAAGTGAGGGCAAAGTGGGAATTTCCAGCCATGCAACTGTTCAAAGCACTGTTCAAAAGGCACCCTTGATTTATACTATAGATATATATATATATATATATATATATATATATATATATATATATATATATATATATATATATATATATACTCCCTCCGTCCCAATAATAGCTTCCCATTTTGCCATTTTGGGTGTCCCGTTAATAGCTTCCACTTTCCTTTTTTGGCAAAAGAATCTTCACTATTCCCTCCACTCATTCTCTCTCCTCCATTATTTTAATACTCACAACACCATTATAATTTACTATTCTCTCCACTCATTCTCTCTCCTATTTTCAAATTACACTCACATCATTTTTATTTCCCCCCAATTCCTTAATTTGCGTCTTTGCCCAAAAATGGGCAGCTCTTGTGGGACGGAGGGAGTATATATATATATATATATAGGTCGTGGTCACTAAGCGCCGTAACACAATGATATAGCTTGTTTTGAAGACTTCACTCCATTAAATTTCAATTGTATTAATTATTGATACTTCCTTGAACCCAAAAGTTTCAGCAGGATTGAGTTGTTTTATTGAGATATTAGCATTTAGGTTGTCATGTCTAGTTGATTAGCTGTAGGAATTCGGTTTCAGTAGATGCCAAACTCTTACTCTTTTCATAAAAAAGACTCGCATTTTGAGCATCATACTCGAGGGAATTAGACCAGGGTTGGGTTGTTATATTGCTGTTTAAAATCTTTTTTTTTTCTTAGCCGTAGAGAATAAAACTCTCAACCTTGGTACTCTAAAGATACTAAAAGACTGGTGTTCTGATATTTCTTGAAGCACCGATAATCGTAAATTTGCATTCAGATCAGATTCCATTTGAAATATTATTCAAGTTGACTTTAAGAAGTCTTGTTTAGTGTTGCTATTTTTTTCACATGTTCCTGCAAGCTGTACAGAACTCACTGAGTTACACAATAAAATTATGAAGAGGCTCCCAATTGGCTTATTGAGTTACAAAATATAACTATAAAAAGACTCTCAACTGCCTTTAAAATTATTTTTCTTATATTAACTTTCTTTGTTGTATAAATTTTTTTGTGAAAGTATTATGTCGTGCGTTTAACGCACGGGTGTTAGACTAGTTCTTAATAAAGACTAAATTCCTTCCCTCAATTGTCAGTTTACTGAATACACCCCCTTCATAAATTCTAAAATACCCTTAGCTAACAAAATAAGCCTAGTCCTTTGGTATTCCATCTTCTCGATCTCTCTCTCTACTCACTCTCCGGGCGTGACTCCCTCCTTCCCCAAAACATCTCGCCCTCTGCTACAAACGACGCCATCGTCGCCTCCGTCTCTCTTTTGCCATTAATCCTTACTAACGAGAGGAGAAGTGTAACTATGTAGGCATCAATTCAAATGATTCTGGGAAAGGCCTCACAAGATGAAGTCCCCAACGATGGCTTTGTTGGAATGTGGAAATCCGGGCGGCTTACATTAAACCCTCTTTGTTCCAGAAAGCTTGCCCGTAAGAATCTCCTCGCTACTCAGTTGTTTCTCACAATCTCTATAAATCCCCAATTGGATTTAAACCTGACTCCGAAAATACACTACCTCAGCGCATATTCATCTTCCCCATTTCGATTCCAATCTCCTTCTTCCTGTTTCAAACACTTTGAATTCATTTTTCAAGGTTACCCACTAGAGTTAGTAGTTCAACAATGGCGTCTGACAATCAAGTAAGTATCATGGCGTCTGACAATAACGAAAGTCTGGCTAGGCGATTATGGGACAAGTTCCGTAATGAATCGTATCTTGCTCTCCACACTCCATTCGTGGTGGCTTTGGCTTCCGGAAGTCTTCAACATGTCACCTTTTGCAAGTTCGTCTCTCAAGAACTCCATTTCCTCAAATGCTACGCCCAGACGTATGTAATTTATGTATCTTTTTGTGGGTTTCTTGATTCTTTTTAATGGATTTTTTTGGAGGTTTATCGATGTTGATGATTTTGGGTTTCGAATTTGGTTACTGATTTTTTTCTTGTTTTATAGGTTTGAATTGGTTGCGGAATGCTCAGATGACGATTATGTCAAGAAGTCAATCATGGTGCTGATTGAGGAGCTTAAGAAACAAGATTCCTTATTCAAAGTAAGATTACTCAATAATACCCTAAGAACCATGATTCTTGATTTTGTGAATTTTCTGTTTGGACCATTCTTTAGCTGTTGTGCAAGCCATCATTCCCTTTCTTCCATTTGTGAGCCTAACTCTCAGCTAGAACTACAGGGTGATAAGCTTACAATACACATTTTCTTTTGTGCCTTCTGCAGAATATTGCGGAGCAAGAGGGTGGGAAATATGAAACAGCAATATATGCAGCTCAATGTTGTAACTTGAAGCGCATTCTCCCAATTTGCGCAACTGGGAGGTATCTTTCTACCCCTATATCATGCAAAAATATTCATTAACATTATCATCAATTTATGGAAAATCATTATCTTAACAATTATTATTTTTATCTTTATGTATAATTTTATACATAGGTAATTTCTTAAAATTTCAACAGAAACTAGCTTATATTCTCCCAATTTAGCTTCATAGTTTCCCTTGACGGGAATAACACTCGTGCGTTAAACGCACGACCATAATACTTTGACAAAAACTGAGTCATAAATAAAAGAGTCAATATAAATATAAGGATAAATATTATAAAAGTTATGTACAAAAGAATATAATATCATATACCACTTTTAAAAAGATGTTTCACAACTATTCTACTAAAGCGATATAAACTCATGTCCCTAAATTCTAAATTCTTAACAAATTTAGGGCTTTGGAATTGAAACTCTTTCAAATTTCGGATGATTTCTATCAATTGAGGGCTACAATTTCAATTTAAGATTTAGGGTTTCAATTTCTTCTAGGTTTAGGTTTTCGTGTAGTTTTTCTTTCTTCAGCTCATGAATTGGGTCTTTCTTAGTAAATGGATCACAACTATTCTACTAAAGCGATATAAACTCATAGTTCTTTGAGAAAGCTTGATAGTGTTATTTGTTTGACTTACTTTGGTTAGTCCTCCTTGTAATGTCAGCTCTAGGTCAAAGCATGGTAGTGTTGCTGAAAACGAAGAAGCCTCAAAGTCTAAGAATACCAGCATTGAAGACTATCCGAAAGGCTTGGTGGAATGGTTATGCTCTCAGGTTTGTAAATATTTCTGCTCTAATCTGGTACATATGATGTCTTTATGTATCATTTGACTGTTGCAATTGAAAATCACTAATATATTTTACTCATAGACTTGTATTTTCAAGTTTGTTTATTTTTCAGAGAAAACAATAAGTGTATTGTTTTTTAGCTCGGTCAAGTATTTGACTTCATTTTTCTCAAGGTAATATTTATTACATCTCCTATCTAGATACCCCTTTTCACCCCGCCTTTTGCTTCTGAAATCTGCTTGAATGTTTTTCCTATATTATGAGTTATTCGTTTTCAATCTCATATTTGTAAACTGAGACATTCCTTTCTTGTAAACTAGTGCTCTGGAGAAGTGACTTACAGTGACATGGAACGAAAAAGTGTGCCTCAAAGAACTGCTACTTATCTCAGTCAGTACAACCTCCATATAGGGGAAATGACTGTGAGAGTAACCTTGGCTTTCTCTGCCCGATGCCAGGGGGTTGGATCACGTTATGTTTAGTAAAGACATTTGTCGGTTTTTTTTTTTTTTTACATTTTCAGTTTAGTCAATGCCAGATAGATGTAAAGACCTAGGCTATTACCATTTGTGCATTAATTTTTAACAAAATATATGATGTCAATTATGCTTGCTGAGCTATCAAGAAGAGAGAAAGAGGCCAATATTAAGCCTGGTGTTGATGTTTACATGAAGGTAAGAAACAAGCTACATAAGACTTATTAGAAGTGAACCACATTTGTAATTACAATTTTTTTACATCGATTATCATTAAGGACCAACATTTAGTTCCATAAATTTTCCTCGTACATAGAACATGTTCACTTAACTGACAAAATTCTCATTTTGCTTCCAATGATTTAGGCTGCGGTAACAGCAAGGCAAGAAACAAGTGTGGTTGCAGATTACACCCTGAAGGTATTATATTATTAACAGAACATTTTCTCAGGTTATTAAAATTGGAAGAAATCAAAGTGAACTAAATTATTCCCCCCATATGTCTTAGTTTCTTAATTGGGTTATTCCTGATCCATTATATTGTTAGTTGCATTGTAGTATTAATGTGCAGTGTTTTTTTTATTTTTGTGATTTGTCAATATCTTCAGTCATAATATGGCTGTTCTATTCCAATTCTTTGTGCATAATGGTGCTGGATCTGAACCATGAAGCTTTCTTTGCTATGCAGAAACAATCTTGGCCAAATCGGCCATCATTGCCTCCAAGTGATCTCGTGCAAATGGGCATCAAAAACGAACATGACCATTTGACCATACCTCATGATGGGACTGATGTTTGGGAAATTGATCCCCAACTACTAAAATTTTATTGCAAAATTGCATCTGGATCATATGATGATTTGTAAGTTACCATACATTACCCTTAATTTCTGGTTCATTTTCCAGATATTAACTGATCCATTTGTTTCTCAGGTACAAAGGTACATTCTGTAGTCAGGAAGTGGCTATAAAAATACTCAAGGCTGAGCGTGTGAACACAGACATGCAGAAAGAGTTTGCCCGATAAGTATATATCATGAGGTTTTCCAACTCACCTCTCGTACATTTGAATTTCCCTTGCTTGACCACATAGGACGAATGTGTTGATTCTTGAAATCAAGCTTAAAGATATCAAATTTGCTTTATTGCTTTCTTAGGTCATAGATTTTTCTTGTTACTATTAAGTACTCCCTCCTTCCCAGAAAAAAAGAGTCCTTTATACCTTTTTGGGGTGACCCAAAAAAGTGTTCCCCCCCCAAAAAAAATAAAAAAAAAAAAAAAAAAAACTCCATTCAAGGCATAGAAAGTTTACATTGTTACCCTTTGCTACGCACTCTATAGTGAACCCAACCTTTTAGGTATTGAAAGTTTATATTTTTACCCTTGATGAATACTCCTCTATAGTAAGCCCAGCCTTTCAATAATAGAGTCAAATGTTTACCTAAAACTATGTGCCGGCAATAAGGGACTCTTGTCTTGGAACAACGCGAGTACCATTTTTCTATACAGTATATTCCTGTCTATCTTTTCTGATCGCAGATGCTTTAGTATGTGATAACGCACTTTATAAAGTGAAATGCATATGGTTTTCATAGTTGCTGCTTACTGGTTACAGATCTCGCCTGTAAATATATTATCTGCTGACCAACCTATTTTGAAGCCTTTGTTTGTATTTTGCTAATTATAACATTTGTGACTTATCTTTGCTTGAAGTAATTGTGCTCTTGCAAAAAATATTCTTCGATCAATATGAATACGCTAATGTGACAATGTTGGTAGAAGTCGGCTTTCTCAAAACCTTATTTTTATTCTCCTCTCTATCTTTATTTTTCTGAGGTATAATAGTTTCACATATCTAATAGGTTCTTTTCAATCACCTTTTTATATTTTATTTGCCTATCTATTACTTTTGCTCTAAAGATTAAAATGTTCTAGCTCTTGCTTAGTTGAAAGCAGATCTCAATATGAATCTAGCTGAATATTTAACATGTCTTCTTTGCCACCTTTAGGAAAGTTCGACATAAGAATGTTGTGCAATTTATTGGTGCATGTACAATTCCTTCAAGCTTGTGCATTGTCACAGGTAATTTTTTTTCCTTACAGCTATATTTTAGGATCTAAAATGGTACAAATAACTGGCTTGCAAGGATGGGTTTGTTGCTCTTTAAGCGTTCTTTGTATTAGTAATGATCATAATGTTTTCTTCAGAATACATGAGTGGTGGAAGTGTATATGACTACTTACACTAACAAAAAGGCACATTTAAGCTTCCAACTCTACTCAAAGTATCAATTGATATATCAAAGGGAATGCACTGCCTGCACCAGAATAATATAATTCACAGGGACCTGAAGGCTGCAAATCTCCAAATGGATAAAAACAATGTAAGTTGTCAAGCCTCATGATTTCAATTGTGTGGATATATTCTTCAGATTGCTCTATCTTGTAAGTTTTGATCCCCATCTATTAATTATTGAATTGTTCATATTGTGAAAAGTGATTTTGTTACATCAGGGCATGTTTCTATATTGCTTTGAGAACTTCATCCGTCTCCTTTACCGGATCAGTTGTCATAGTTGTTGCCTGTTGGGGGTCATTTGTAAACATGCTAAAGGTCACTCCTTCCGTCTTATATAGACTAATATAGGATTTATCAAAATTTTCCGTTGGTTCTTATTTTGTTTATTTCCACCTTGTGTACGAGGAAAGTTTCCAAATCTGTAATATTATTTCATTCACATATGTAAGTGTCTATAACTATATAATGAGGCAAGTGCAAGAGCATTTTTCCCGCTCAAAATAAGGGCAGTCGAGTAATTTCATACCAAGTCATATTTGTAATTACAATGTCATATAGTGGTATTTTGATATTCTAATAAGCCAAACCTTTTTTGACCGCTCATATTCTTGTCTCTCTCTACTCCCTTTCATCGTTCACTCTCTTCTCTCTCTCTCTCACACACACACAACCCCCTCTCTCTCAGCCCACTCCTACATCAGTCTCCCCCCACGTCTCCCATCAACACCGACCTCCTAACCCCTTTTCGCCTCCATCTCCCAAATTTGCTTTAAAATTGCCCCTCTCTCTCTATTCTTCTCTCCGGTGTCACTTCATCTTCTCCAAAACATCCCCGCTCTCTATTACGAACCACAATGTCTTCGCCTCCTCCTCTCTCTTCTGCTATGGCCCCTCTGCTTTTTCCATGGTCGTCGTCGCCGTCGCTCCTTTCTCCCAAACCCTAAAGTGAGATTTATTTCTTTAAATGTTGAATTCTATATGTTACTAGTAAAAGCCCGTGTCCGAGGACACGTTTTTTTTAAGGGCAAAATGGGAAAGGGACAACTTAGTGAGGGCAAAATGGGAAATTTTGCACATGGCACTGTTCATGGTACTGTAGATAGTGGAGGTGTGATTTATACTATTGTTGTTTATGTCTATGATTGCTTCCTAATTGAACCTTGAATCTGTGGGTTTCGTTCATTTGATCTTAATGATGCTCTTCCAATGTGGATATCAATGGATGGGGCATGCCTTGGTCTCAGTTCCCAGTCTGTAATTTTGGACTGATGTAGATTCTGAAAATGTTCTATTTTAAGGGTTTTGCTCGAAATCAAATTATTCGATGACCTTTGAGAAGTACCACAATCATCTGAATTTACATATATTTATAATTTTTAGTATTTGCAGTTTCTTTTTAATTAAAGATATTTTTTTCTTATTAAATAATGGTTTAATTTCTTTTCGACCACTTTAATTCACCCTGACTTTCACTTCAATCAATTTACTTATTTTTTGCACTAAAAGCACAAAGTTTTGTGAAACTATCATCTTGGCCACAAATTTGTGTCTAATTTGGTTGTAATCCATTTGGACATGTACAACGCATGCTTATAGATGCCCTATCCGGCTAGTGGAGTCGATGGATCTTAATCCTTTTAGGAAAGCATGTGGTGACCAAAGAAGTCTTGACTAGGAGTCATATGTAGAGACATGGAGGATAAATGATTAAATGCAAACCTGGTTAAAGACAGAAACATGTGGAAAAGATTAGTAATTGCACCTTACTCGATGTGATTGTAGCCTACACCGATTATAGGGATATAATGCTTTGATGTTGTTGCTTTAAATGATTATATATATTCTCTAGGTGGAAATTAGATGGGCTCATTTGATGAGTCAATATTATTAAATATATTATAAAATATATGTGTTTGCCCTCAATTCCACCAAATCTTCAAAGGCTGGAACACAATTCTGCAGTTACCCCATTTCAGACTTAGAGAATAGCTTCTCGGACACCTTATGGCTGAAATTTTCAACTAGTTGACTACATAGAGATACATAGTGTAGTGGAATTATTGTTGGAAGTCTTTGGGTCAGCAATAATGGCCATCTTATTTTTTTTATTCAAACATAAGACTTATACCCTTACGATTTTGAATTTCAGTGTGTTTTAATACAATGTATGCATTAGTTTTTTTTTTTTTAAAGATAATGCTTGAAGTGGGTTCTGTTAAAGTGAAATAAGATAGATGTCCTGGAAATAGGCACAATGTTATTTGATATCAGCTGTTAATGTGGATAAATTTTGCTTGTGTGGAGATTAAGTGGATACAACTCGGCCATAAATTGATAAAACTTTGACCCCGGATTTGAAACGGTAAATATTCCATTTGGGAGGGAAAACCCCTCCATAAACCAATTGTTAGTACAAAAAACTAGGGCTTTGTTCACATAGATCATCATGCGACAGGAGAAATCTTTGAGGAAATTGAGTGAAGGCTTCTGTACAAGCAATTTTCGAAGGTCGAATTGCAGGAAATTGAGCGAGGGCTTTCCGTACAAGATTCAATCACCATGAAATTAGCTTGGCGACTAGCTTCCACCTCTCTCTCCTCATATATGGTGGAATTCAACATTGATTGTACTCGCGGATGTATAGAAATTGAACTTTTAATTTAGTTTCCTAGTGATTCGATAAAGCGAGTTCATCAATTTTGATTTCCCCATTTTATGCTTTTATAGGGGTATTTTTTGGGTTTATAATATTTTAATGCCAACCAATTATCTTGATCCCTAGATCTATTGTGCTCCAACTCTATTACTCTCTCCGTCCCAAAATGAATGTCAATTTTTTTCAATCCCTCTTAATCAAGAGCAAATTAGATTTTTTTTGGACATTCGTTTTGAGACGGGGAAGGAGTATTTGGTAAATGGAAAAATGTCTACATTTTGAGTGTCCCATATGGAAAATGAAGCTAATTACAACGTGTTAGAGACTTAAATCAAGATGATTATGTTATAATGACCACCCTTAAGTTATTTGGTTTTTGAACAAGGATTGGCCCGTCCCTCACATACACGTGTCAACATACCCATTTCAGCATTGATTTGAGTCCGAATATGTCATATTGAGCTTCTTCATGCCCTGAGGTGGTGTATGTGAGATCTATAAACCCTAACCAAACCCTTCTTGTTTCTTTACCTCTCCTTCCCCATCTCTTCCCATTCCTCTCTCTCTAATGCATGTCTCCCTATCTCCGCCTGTGAACTAGCCCCATTATTTACGGAAATTAAGTTTATTGTTGTTTTCCAGGTTCAAGTAGATTTTTGAAAAACTTTGGCATGGGTGGTCTTGGGAAATATAGGTAACCTCTCGTTCTTCTCACCTTTCTATTGTTTTTCTATAAAGATTTATTGAATCCCATATTTTGGTTATAGTTTGTATTTGAGTACTAATTTTGGCATTTTATAGAGTTGGTATGTTCTTTTGACTGAAAATGACTGAAATTTAAGGTTCTTTCATGAGTTTCAAATGGTTGATTTTGGAATAGCATGTCGTAAGATTTGCTTTTTACCAATAGGTTTTGTTGTATGTTCTTTTGACGGAAAATGACTGAAATTTAAGGTTCCTTCACGGGTTTCAAATGATTGATTTTGGAATAGCATGTCGTAAGATTTGCTTTTTACCAATAGGTTTTGTTAATCAATGCCTAATAATTCTATGAACAGCTGTGGGGATAGTTACTTGCAATTTTACTGTGTATAGCACGTGCCCTCTTTAAAATTTAACTGGGATATTAATGATGGGATGTCTCTTGTAGCTGTTCCAAAAACCTTTAAAAGTAAGATCAGGAAACAATATGAGAAAGGTGCACGTTAAATGCCGAGATAGAACCCATATGCAAAGAAGATTAACAAAAACGACAGATAGCAACTTTACCCAGCCAGTCATCCTTCCAGGAACAAGTTCAGATTACCTACTTTGTTACAAGGAGTTAGAGGAGAGGAAGGGGTAGGTCGCATTGGTAAATACACCTGAAATGGGTTTGATGAGTAATCAAAGCTCAAACGCTACATCCCCACTCGTTAATTGGCATACCAAACTTCTAATCACTTTATGCCAAGTAGCGTGAGCCTTATGGGGGAACGAAAACACCAAAGCCTATTTCCACCAATGGAAATAGTCATACCCCAAAAAACTCCAAATAACACCCCCCGCCCCGCGGCCGCTTCTCAGAGGAAATCTTAGAAACATGCTCAATAGTCAATACTATTCATCAAGCTAGTCTGATCCTAGAAATACAAGGGAAGTAAGGCGGGATACTCAGCATGAAAGTTTTAATAACAGTGATTTTAGTCCCCAAGGAGAAGAAGACATGCCTTTGATGTTCAAGCCTAGGGTCCTAAATGGCAACCCTCTCGTCTCTTGTGTTTCGACTCGGAAGGGATAATCCAAGTAGGACAATGGGATATAAAAGGAGCATAAACATTCGCATCTTTGCCTTCCATGTTAATACCCGCTAAACCACACTTGACAAGATAGATTTAAAGTCCAGAATTTGTCATGATATTACCAACTTTTGCTAATTAAGAATCTATTTGTGCTTGTACAAGGAATACTGCTGATTTTTATGATTGTCTCACTTTGTTATACATTTGACCTTTCCAGCAGTTCCACTTTCTGGAGAGGGAAGTAGGTGTGCAGTCTGGTATACTTCCATCTCCATCTATTACTTGTCAGTGGTGCAATCGAGTTGGACATGCTGCTCGGGACTGTCGAGAGTGTCAGCCAAATTCTGCGTATATGGCTTACTCTGACCCGTACGTTCTTGATTCGGGAGCCACGAATCATATGACTCCAGATCCATCATCCTTCTCCGACTCTTATCCGTACTCAGGTAAAGATGTAGTTACTATTGGTAATGGCTCTAAGTTAACTATTTCACGCATTGGTAGTTCTTCCATTTCTGTTAATAATCGTCATTTTAATCTTCATAATGTTCTATACGTTCCACGCATTCATAAACCTTTATTATCTATTCGTCAATTTTCTAAGGATAATAATTGTTTTTTTGAACTTGACTCGTGTGGTTTCCGTGTAAAGGACAATCGAACGAAGGAGACTATCATTACTGGCAGTAACTCTGGTGGCTTATACAAGCTTTCTTTCAACTCTATGTCGCAAAATAATCCCGTCGCCCTTCTTGGTGAACGCTCGAGTCAGGAAATTTGGCATGCCCGCTTGGGTCACCCATCAACTCCTATTTTGAAATTTTTATGTCGTCAGTCTAATTTACCTTTGAGTCATAAAATCAATGAACAACAATGTTGTCATTGGTGTCCTTTAGGTAAGTCTAGCAAGTTATCGTTTTCTCCCAGAACATTTAATGCTTTGAATTCATTAGATATGCTACATTTGGATGTTTGGGGTCCCGCCCCCGTTTCTTCTATGAATGGTTTTCGTTTTTATTTATCTATCGTTGATGACTACTCTCGTTTTGTATGGCTTTTTCCTATGACACATAAATCTGATGTTACTCAAATATTTACTACTTTTAAAACACAGATTGAAAATCAATTGTCACGTCGCATTTCTGCCATACATACTGTCAAATATGTACAAACTGATGGGGGGGGGGCGAATTTACTAGTCGGGTTTTTACCTCCTTTCTCAAGAAGGAAGGTATTCAACACCAAATGACGTGTCCCTATACACCTCAACAAAATGGTGTAGTCGAGCGTAAACACCGACATATTGTCGAAATGGGTTTGTGTCTTATGGCTAAAGCTAAAGTCCCCTATAAATTTTGGCTTGAATCCTTTAATACGGCTGTTTATCTTATAAACAGACTTCCCATGCGTCAACATAAATTCTTGTCTCCGTATCAAAAATTGTGGAAACGAAAACCTGATTATCGCTTTCTCAAAATCTTTGGTTGCTCTTGTTTTCCTCATGTTGTCCCTACCAATGCACACAAACTTATGCCTAAATCAATTCATTGCATCTTTCTTGGATATGATAATATTCGTAAAGGTTATCGTTGTCTAGATTTATTAAATGGCAAAGTATATTTATCAAGACATGTGGTATTTGATGAATCTTCCTTTCCTTGGCAAGACAATGGCATAAATAAATTGTTAACAGGAGACAATGCTGAACATTTTGGTCCGTATGTGCACTTCGATCAACTCCGTTTTTAATGGTTTGGGGCCCCACCCGAGTTACCGTTGCAACAACCGGCCCGCTCCCATTTCCAGCTTCAGCCCAAGCGGCCCGCCACACTTCGCTAAGGTCCAAGCTTCAAGCCCAAATGTGGCTCGGCCCATATCTCCTCTCAACCCAGCGAAACTTTCCTAACAATCCTGCTCCCTTCTTTCGCCGGTCTCTCCAGCTAGCCCCGCACATTCAAGATGGAAAATGAGACCTCCGAAGTTCCTTCTATTTCCAGTACTCCCGCTTCTACACCATCTAGTACTCCCTCGAGTTCGATTCAAGAAATAGCCCTCCGGTTCTAATACGGAAAGCCCACCCTAGTTCCGGTCCGACACAAATATGTCCTCGCCTCCGCCCCTTCGTTATCGAGCCGTGTTTGAATTATTGGCCGCCACTTCGCCTTATACTCGCCATCCGCTGGTTGCTATTCAAAATGATTCCCTCTCATTATGAACCAAGGACATTCACACAAGCTTCTAAATTCCCTCGTTAGCAACCGCAATGAAGGAAGAACTCACACCTTACACAAAAATCGGACTTGGTCTCTTGTACGGTCTCGGCCTCATATGAATGTTGTAGGGTGTCGTTGGATCTTTAAGGTCAAACGAAAGGCGTGGGTCTATAGAGCGACATAAGGCCCAACTAGTTGCTCGGGGATTTACCCAGCGAAGTTTGGACTTGATTACGATGAGACCTTCAACCCCGTTGTGAAACCTTCCACTATTCGGACCGTATTATCGTTGCTCACTCGCGATTGGGATATTAAGCAACCGGATGTTCTAATGCTTTTCTCAACGGTTTTCTTAGTGAAGACGTGTCGTACATGAAACAACCTCCCGGTTTCATTGATCCCACTTCACCGGACTACGTTTGCAAGCTTCATCGAGCTTTATATGGGTTAAAGCAATCTCCTGGGCGTGGTTTCAACGTCTTCATGATTTCTTGATTCGTCACAAGTTTGTCAACGGCCGCTCGATTCATCATTGTTTATTCGCCACACCACCGATTCTACCACCATCATCCTCGTTTATGTGGATGATATCATCGTTACTGAGGATCTTCGTCGCCGGCTATCTCATCCGTGATAGATGATATTTGTGCCACGTTCGCGCCGCCGACTTGGTGACTTGAGTTTTTCTTGGGAATTGAGGCTTCCCGAGATAAATCAACATTGCGGTTATGTCGCCAGCGTTATGCGCTTGATCTCCTAGACCGGTTCAACATGTCGGGCGTAAACCGGCTTCTACTCCTTCATTCCACATTCTCGGTTGTCATCTTATGAAGGTGACCCACTACCCGATCCCACGACTTATCGGAGCCTTGTTGGAGGTTTACCACCTCACACTTACCCGTCCCGATATAGCATTTTCGATTAATCGGGTGTGTCGGTTTATGCACCAACCTCGTTCGACTCATCTTGTTGCGGCTAAGAGGATTCTCGGATTTATTAAAGGTACACTCTCTTTGGGTCTTACCTTTTATCGCTCCTCGAATCTATCCATTTGTGCATACTCGGACGGACGATTGGGCGGGTGACCCGATGATCGTCGTTCCACCACCGGAGCGTGTATCTTTATCGGTCCCAATCTTGTTTCTTGACCGCAAAGAAACAAACTACCGTATCTAGATCAAGTAGTGAAGCGTAATATCGAGCTCTTGCCACGACTACCGCAGAGTTGCGATGGTTTTCATATTTATTTCGGAGCCGCATATTCCATTCCGCCATCCGTTCCTATTTTGTGATAATATTTACGCTGCATATGGCACGTAATCCGGTATTTCATGCTCGTACCCGTCACATAGAAATTGATTATCATTTTGTTCGGGAACTAGTGGCTCGAGGGTTCTTACAGTTAAGATATGTTTCTTCCGATGATCAATTAGCTGATGCCTTCACTAAAGGGTTACCCAAACCACGGTTTCAAGCACTTTCAATCAAGCTTCGCCTCCCTTATGGCCGTCTCGCTTGAGGGGGGGTATTAGCCGAGATTTATGGAGTGGTAAATATTGTGTAGAAAATAGATTGAGAGTTATTTTTGGGTTATCATTTGGTAACCAATTATAGATTAGGAATGATCTAAATCATACCATAGAAGTAGGGACTCTTACTTGTATATAAGCTGTACTGATTCATTGAATTAAATATAAGGAAAATTCTTCAATTTCTTTCTCATCTTCCGCTGTAATCTCTAACATGTTTCACCCTGAGGGGGAATATGTTGCTGGGTATGAAGGAGGAGATTTCGTTGATTCCATGGTATGACGTGTTACTATTATTCCTCTTTTTTCTTTATGTTGTTACTTTTCCCTTATTCTTACAGAATGTTTGTTTGATGCAATATCATGGTTGAAGTATAAGGGCCATTTTCGGGCTGTGAAATCTAAGATACTGATAAAAGACGATAGTGCTAGTCGAGCTGCCCGGTTAGTTCTCGCTCTCCCAATTTTTTTGACTTAATGCAATATTATTTTTGGGGACGGTTTCATATGTATTTGGTGGGTTAATTAAATAAATGTTGTCTTGTCAGGGAAGAATATTATACATATGTCTAGAGCAGTGAAGAAAAATCTTCAACATCTTCACAGCGACGTACTCGTTATTGAAGGTAGTTGAAGTTATGCCATCCAATTGTTAACAATTGTACCATATCAAATGTTTTTAGCCAATGCATTAATTTGTTCTTATGCTTGATTGATATACTTGTGACAAGCTTATTCTGCTATATGATTGGTCTAAAGATTGATTATCAACATGGTAACAAGTTATTTGTTATAGAGATGAAGCTAAGAAACTTGCCTCGTGCAGTTGAATATGTTGCTGCTGATATGAAGAGCAATTGTCTCATGTGATTGTCACCATCTTGTCTTAAGATCGAGATTCCCATTTTTTTGTTTGGGAAAGGTATTTTAGAATGCTTAACTGTCTATTTAGTTTCATGCGGATCAGATTAGGCATTTATAGCAAGATCGTGCCTTAACACTGAGATTTTCCTTTTGTTTGGGACAAGTGTATTAGCATGGTTAAACACTTAGGTATGCATAGGATCATGAAAGATACATCAATATTTATAATATGTTTACATTTTAGAATCAATACAGTAAAAGCGTACCTACGGCCCATCTTCTTCCTCTTGTCAGTGATTCTTGGTCTCTTCTTCAGCAATTCAACCGAGTTTGGTGCTCTTTTGCCTATCGTGAAAGCAATTTGGTTGGGAGATTTAGTAGGCATGTGGTATCCTAGGACTATTAGTACTTTCGAACAAACTACCATGGTTGTACATAGAGTTAACTTAAATTTGAGAATGTAATTTTATCACTCCGTAATAGCTTCAGTTTTGAACCTGCTGGTCTCATCTCCTCTATGATTCTCAGCGACACTTGGCTGCCCCCATGCCATGCCAAGCCAAGACTTACACTCAGAGTAAACTGACACACATCTAAATGATGCCATATGTAGTGTGTGTTGCAGCTCCTTATTTGTGAGCTGATGCTTTAGAAGCCTTCCTGGTGGCTTTACACAATTTACTGCTCCATGGTTCTAGTTTACAACAATCTTTTGTTGATTTAGGGGTCTTTATTTTGATGTCAGAGCTAACATTTTGGGTGATGTCAGAGCTAACATTTTGGGTTTCATGGTTAATTGAGTCTTCTGATTATATGAAAAACTATACTTTACATGGCTGCTCTTAGTAAAAACTCAATTAGTTTACTTGTGGATTTATGTATTCTACAATTGTCTTGTCTTGATTCGTTTCAGTATAGTAATAACTAATACGTAGTACTTCTTCCATAGTTTACTGGTCATGTTCTTTGGTTTTAGTATATTTGTTGTGTCTGGTTAGTGTAGGAAATTAATTATGATTGCAATTGATCCTGAAACTTTATATATGTATATATATATATATATGTATATATATATATATATATATATATATATATATATATATATATATTCTACATTACTAGTTTACTTTAGCAACATGTCTATAATTGCTAGTTTGAATGTTTATAAGTGTCATTTTATCATTGTACAAGCAATATACAAACTAATAAAGCTCCTTCTTTAATAACGTTGACAAGTCTAATGTGACATTTATTTTGGGACGAAGTAGATTTTTTTTTTTTAACTTTATTCATATAGAGTGCACCCTTTTAACTAAATAGCTTTTGAAGCTTAGTTTGTAAAGGGTAAGGTTTTTAACTACGGGGTCTTGTGTTTGAGTCCCATTGTGTGATTTATTTTTTCTACAATTATGCTTTGAAATTTTGTAATCAACCATAACACTTGAATTATATGATTGCTTTCTTTGATGTGAATTTTTGATTCCTAGTCTCAGTTTCTATTTTTTCTAGATGTTGATTGATCAAGTTTAAAACAATCCGTGCTTAGTGTTTTCAACCATATCATTTTATCTTGCAGGGACAACTACTATGGTGATTTATTTATGTTACAGGGCCATCAAGTACCTTAATGAAACTCACATGGTTTGCTTCTTTCTTTCGTCTCTTAATTTTTTTAAAAGTTTTGGCAGTTAGCTCACCTTTTTATTAATCTTACTTTTTGTAGAATGATTATTTTGAGCTGGTGGGACCCTTTAGTTTTTAGAGAGTTTCGTACGAATGATTGGCGCGATGACTATATTCAACACCTAAGCTTTATAGCGAGGAGCCATAAATATTCTCACTTAAAAATGTTCCTGGCTGAATTTGCTCATCATGGGCAGTCGGTATAATCACGCATGTCGTGACATAAACATAATTGGTGGCGAATCCAACTTCTGCAAAGAAGAGCACCGAAGAGCTTTCAATGCTATCACCATCTCTAACCTTTGCCATGAAGGTTAAGTGAGCTCTATACTTTGCCATGTCAGAGATATTCTCACACACAAAACGGTTACATGACACAACCTCCATCAATCTATAAGATGCATCCTAAAAATCAAATATATAAATAAAGATAAGAGGAGATAAACTGATGTTATATATCGAAAACAAGGAAGAAATATATCATAAAATGGAGTTTATACGTTGTCAAAGCAGAACTTCTTTAAGGCCTCAAACGCATGCCCTTCATATCTTTGCATCAACTCATATGCATCATAATCATTAGAGTCAAGCTCTTCGATCGCAGATGGATGGTATACACATCACTAGATTATAAGCAAATAGTTAGCCAGTAGATTAAAACTAGAAAAAACATTTTGGTAAAAACACATAAAATTTGTAATGAAACAATTATCTGACTAAAACTTTGTCAACCAAAAATAAATTCAATAGATATAGCATACATAAGCTACAAAATTATGCCTCGTGTTTCATAGCTAGTAAACCCGAAACAACCAAGTAAACAAGAAGGAAACATTACCGCAAAAACTTTTTAGCAATGCATGCTCAGTGCTCAACCGCCGGGAACCTCCTCCTATTCAAGTTCAAAAAATCATTATGTCATTATATTATATTGAGAGACGTAAATGGTAAGCATTTATGATTTCAAAGTCAAATTGACATTTTTATGGCGTATACATGATAATTACAATCAAAACACAGAAAACCAAGTCATCTACCAAAGGATAAATGAGAAAAGAAAATTGTAGATCAAAAGAAGAAAGGGTATGACATACTTGCACCTGATATTATATAGCACCACACCTAGCGCGAATCAATGGATTACCTACAATAAAAATTAACATGCAAGTAAATGAAGGAAAAAATTCAGTTCTCGTAATGAATATATAGAGAGAGAATATATTACACAATCACATTGAGATGAAGTACCTGGGTCAACGGTAATACAAATCTGAATTTGTCCATGATGAGCAAATTCAGCCAGGAACATTTTTAAGTGAGAATATTTATGGCTCCTCGCTATAAAGCTTAGGTGTTAAATATAGTCATCACGCCAATCATTCGTACGAAACTCTCTAAAAACTAAAGGGTCCCACCAGCTCAAAATAATTATTCTACAAAAAGTAAGATTAATAAAAAGGTAAGCTAACTGCCAAAACTTTTAAAAAATTTAAGAGACGAAAGAAAGAAGCAAACCATGTGAGTTTCATTAAGGTACTTGTGCCAGTTGGGAGGTTAAGACTTCAGGATAGTCATGTGTTTTATAGATAATTAAAGTAGGCAAGTGGTTAATCTTGGGCACTAATTTGACTGTACCTATCTATAATTTATTTATTTTTTGGTGATTTTGGATGCACAATATTTTTGTTTTCTTGGTGGAATTTCTGCTTTAACCATGGATGAGGAGCTAAAAAAATTCTGTCATCCCAAATGATTTCAACTAGCAAGTAGTAAGATGGCTAGAGAATGGTGTAGGACCAGATTTTCGATGTTTGTTGTGGCTTCTTGAGATTTTAGAGGCATTATTAAGATTTTTTTGGATTGAAATGTTGATTTTTTCAGTACTGTGGTTGATGGTAGTGGTAAGTGTGTGTCTTTGTGTGGGTTTTTGTATCATTGATTACTTCCAAAGGAGAGTATGAGCGGTTCAGAGTGATCTTTGCTGCTACTCCTGTTGTTAGGCATGTGCTTTGACGATTCAGTTTTTGGGTGGGATAATGAGAGATTTGGTGTTGTTGAAAAGAGTTGGGACCACCAACTTGAAGGTGGGGTTTTTTTTTTTTTTTTTGTAAGATAGGGGCCTTTCTATTTTTCTCTTTTAGGTGTATTCATTATAGTGTGGACTTCAGCAATTCACAGTTTGCATGAGTTGATTCTGAGCCTTCATTTATGCCCTTTCAATGCTTTTGTTTTTCCCTTTTTTATGTTTGCCTTTTTTTTTTAATGATTCATGATTGTATATGAGTGCCATTTAGTCTTCTTATGATCAATAATTGTTGGAAAGATTATTTGTAAAGGTGGAGTGGCCTGTATAATGAGTGGGTTTATTTTTGTCTTTGTTTTGGGTGATTGGAGAACACTGTGAACCCTTTTTGTTTTATTTCTCGAAACCTTTTTCCATTTCTGATAACAAAGCCGGGTGAACGACCACCTTCAATATAATTGGTTTTCGAAAAATGAGGGCGCACTTCTCTTTGGAGTCAGTCTACGTCTCATTCTGGACTTCAAATTGAATTCAATCCAAGTGTATACCAAATCGATTGTTAATAGATTAATAGGATGAAGATAATAAATTGCGACGATGTTTTTTTTTTTTTTTACCTTGAAAGAAGGACCTAGAGCAGAGCAAATACTTTTTTGTTCTCTATGGTTAACTACTCAACTAAGAACATCTTTTCAGCTATTCAAAGAAATGAATATGTTTTATTTAAATGTATGATGACTATTTATCCAATCTCATTGGATATCGGTTTGTTGACTATGTTTTTGTTTGCAAATACCCTCTATTGGTCCCTGTGTGTTTCTGCTAAATTTATTTTTGTTTGTCCATCTTTTCTTGTCTGTTCTTTTACCTTGGTTATTTGCAGATACCCTCTATAGGTCTTGTGTGTTTCCTTGTTATATGCCTTATCTGTGAACGTATGTGGCATTCCTGTCTTTTTTATATAAAACTTCCATGCATGTTAGGAATCCTAGTCATAGAAGCATTATTCTAAGTGCAAACCCATTCCAATTTTCCTTTTGGAGGTAGACAAGTGGGACTTATTGATTGTCGTTTTATTCGTATAAGTGAATTACCAAATCACAAAGCATGTGCACGTTGTGTGGCTCACTAGACAACACCACATTCCATTGACTAGAATCAGACATAACATATGTTCTCGAATTAATATTATTCTAAATTATTCTCTTCTGTTGCCAGTGTATATTTCATGGTATTAAGGCTAGTGGCAAAGACTGATTTTCTCTAGAAGGGGGACAAATTATTATTTTATTTTTTCAAAAAGAAAACGGGGTTAATATCTGATTTTGATTTGAGGTGGTTCACAATTATAGCTTAGTGCAATAATTTCCTAGCACAAAGAGTGTCAAAGTTGATAAATTTACTAACTTTAATGATTAAAAGTCAATCTTTGAGTTTTAATGGTACTAAATTGACATATTTCAAATATAGAGTGTCAACCAACCCCTTGATTCAAGTTGTGGCTTCACCTATGGGCCATGCAAAACTTTCAACTTGTCTTTTTTATTACGCTTTCTAATTCTGTGTTTCCTTCTCATATTGTTCGAAATTAATATGCATTTTTTTTTTTGCTTTTTTAAGATTCTTTATTGTATACTATTTTGCTTTCTTCTCCAATATATTTTTAAGCCATCAAATGCATTAGCAAAAGCATTTATTTTCATTCCGAAATTCTTAATGACAACACTTCTTTACATTCCAAAATTCTTAATGACAGATTCATTCTTGGGTGGCTCTGTGTTTCAAAGAGCTTTGTGTTTTCTATTTTTGTAAACTGGTGTTTTTGTGGTTGGGCATGTAAATGAGCTCGTTCCTGGGAGGTATTTAAGGCTGAATGACCATTTTTCTTCATTTGGTATTTTAAGTCAAAATTGTCAGTTTCAGTTTCTCTCTCTCTCTCCCTCTCTCTCTTAATGGTAACCACATTATAGAATGTAATGATTGATTAAAGAAAAAAATTTCATCTCTATGAGTATTATTAATTTTTGATGGCAACAAATTATATCACTGCTTGAAGAATAGATATTCAATCAATGCCTAATGAGTCTATGAACAACTGTGGGGATTGTTACAATAGAAGTTATGTAAATAGTTCCTTGCAATTTTACTGTGTATAGCATGTGCCCTCTTTAAAATTTTACTGCCATATTAATGATGGGATGTCTCTTATAGCTGTTCACATGATAGTGATATGTCTATTTAATAATTAGGAGTAGAACCTAACTCATCTTCTTAGTAAGGTTGTTCCAAAATGACTTGGGACAGAGGGAGTAGTTGACAAGAAAAAGTTCCAAAAATCTTTAAAAGATCAGGAAACAACATGAGAAAGGTGCACGTTAAATGCCGAGATAGAACCCATATGCAAAGAAGATTATCAAAAATGGCAGATAGCAACTTTACCCACCCAGTCATCCTTCCAGGAACAAGTTCAGATTACCTACTTTGTTACAAGGAGGTAGAGGAGAGGAAGGGGTAGGTCGCATTGGTAGATACACCTGAAATGGGTTTGATGAGTGATCAAAGCTCAAATGCTACATCCCCACTCGTTAATTGGCATACCAAACTTCTAATCACTTTATGCCAAGTAGCGTGAGCCTTATGGGGGAACGAAAACACCAAAGCCTATTTCCACCAATGGAAATAGTCATACCCCAAAAAACTCCAAATAACACCCCCCGCCCCGCGGCCTCTTCTCAGAGGAAATCCTAGAAACATGCTCAATAGTCAATACTATTCATCAAGCTAGTCTGATCCTAGAAATACAAGGGAAGTAAGGCGGGATACTCAGCATGAAAGCTTTAATAACAGTGATTTTAGTCCCCAAGGAGAAGAAGACATGCCTTTGATGTTCAAGCCTAGGGTCCTAAATGGCAACCCTCTTGTCTCTTGTGTTTCGACTCGGAAGGGATAACCCAAGTAGGACGATGGGATATAAAAGGAGCATAAACATTCGCATCTCTGCCTTCATTGTTAATACCCGCTAAACCACACTTGACAAGATAGATTTAAAGTCCAGAATTTGTCATGGAATTGTATATTACCAACTTTTGCTAATTAAGAATCTATTTGTGCTTGTACAAGGAATACTGCTGAATTTTATGATTGTCTCACTTTGTTATACATTTGACCTTTCCAGCAGTTCCACTTTCTGGAGAGGGAAGTAGGTGTGCAGTCTGCCCTAACATTTGCCCAATGTTTCACCCTGAGGGGGAATATGTTGCTGGGTATGAAGGAGGAGATTTCGCTAATTCCATGGTATGACGTGTTACTATTATTCCTCTTTTTTCTTTATGTTGTTACTTTTCCCTTATTCTTACAGAATGTTTGTTTGATGCAATATCATGGTTGAAGTATAAGGGCCATTTTCAGGCTGTGAAATCTAAGATACTGATAAAAGACGATAGTGCTAGTCGAGCAGCCCGGTTAGTTCTCGCTCTCCCAATTTTGTTGACTTAATGCAATATTATTTTTGGGGACGGTTTCTTATGTATTTGGTGGGTTAATTAAATAAATGTTGTCTTGTCAGGGAAGAATATTATACATATGTCTGGAGCAGTGAAGAAAAATCTTCAACATCTTCACAGCGACGTACTCATTATCGAAGGTAGTTGAAGTTATGCCATCCAATTGTTAACAATTGTACCATATCAAATGTTTTTAGCCAATGCATTAATTTGTTCTTATGCTTGATTGATATACTTGTGACAAGCTTATTCTGCTATATGATTGGTCTAAAGATTGATTATCAACATGGTAACAAGTTATTTGTTATAGAGATGAAGCTAAGAAACTTGCCTCGTGCAGTTGAATATGTTGCTGCTGATATGAAGAGCAATTGTCTCATGTGATTGTCACCATCTTGTCTTAAGATTGAGATTCCCATTTTTTTGTTTGGGAAAAGTATTTTAGAATGCTTAACTGTCTATTTAGTTTCATGCGGATCAGAATAGGCATTTATAGCAAGATCGTGCCTTAACACTGAAATTTTCCTTTTGTTTGGGACAAGTGTATTAGCATGCTTAAACACTTAGGTATGCATAGGATCATGAAAGATACATTAATATTTATAATATGTTTACATTTTAGAATCAATACAGTAAAAGCGTACCTCCGGCCCATCTTCTTCCTCTTGTCAGTGATTGTTGGTCTCTTCTTCAGCAATTCAACCGAGTTTGGTGCTCTTTTGCCTATCGTGAAAGCAATTTGGTTGGGAGATTTAGTAGGCATGTGGTATCCTAGGACTATTAGTACTTTCGAACAAACTACCATGGTTGTACATAGAGTTAAGGTATGTGGGTTAAATTTGAGAATGTAATTTTATCACTCCGTAATAGCTTCAGTTTTGAACCTGCTGGTCTCATCTCCTCTATGATTCTCAGCGACACTTGGCTGCCCCCATGCCATGCCAAGCCAAGACTTACACTCAGAGTAAACTGACACACATCTAAATGATGCCATGTGTAGTGTGTGTTGCAGCTCCTTATTTGTGAGCTGATGCTTTAGAAGCCTTCCTGGTGGCTTTACACAATTTACTGCTCCATGGTTCTAGTTTTAAACAATCTTTTGTTGATTTAGGGGTCTCTATTTTGATGTCAGAGCTAACATTTTGGGTTTCATGGTTAATTGTGTCTTCTGATTATATGAAAAACTATACTTTACATGGCTGCTCTTAGTAAAAACTCAATTAGTTTACTTGTGGATTTATGTATTCTACAATTGTCTTGTCTTGATTCGTTTGAGTATAGTAATAACTAATACGTAGTACTTCTTCCATAGTTTACTGGTCAGGTTCTTTGGTTTTAGTATATTTGTTGTGTCTGGTTAGTGTAGGAAATTAATTATGATTGCAATTGATCCTGAAACTTTATATATGTATATATATATATATATATATATATATATATATTCTACATTACTAGTTTACTTTAGCAACATGTCTATAATTGCTAGTTTGAATGTTTATAAGTGTCATTTTAAATTCCTGACATTTTATAATATTAGGAACTGACACTTAATTAAAACGGGCACTTACCGAAAATTCTTTTTTTCATATCTTATCTTAGGGAAAAAACACAACAATCTTAGGACAAAAACACGATAAGACCGACTGATACTTTTCGTCTTGCAAGAATACATTCACTTTATATACATTGATTTATCAACATCGATATAACATGCAGTCTTAAAAAGCCTACACAGCTCTCCCAACTCTTTCCCTATATATCACTCTCCAAAGCAATCTCAAACAAGGTATCATACTTTCACTTTTGCAATCCTTTTCAGTTCATATATAATCCATCACCTGTCAGAAGATCGTGTAGAAGAGCCCGCCCCTATCATACTCCGTACCCATCCATGGTGATTGAGAGTGAAGTGTAAAATACAGTTGTGTACAAGTTATTCTAGGGTAACTTAATTTCTATTCATGTCTAAATTTTAGGCGGTGTCATTCAGATTCAGAGACTGTAGGTTCAGTGGATAGTGAGGGTTATCAATAACGATTCCCAAATTTAATACTCACTCGGTCCCAAAATAAATGTCACATTTTCCTTTTTGGTTTGTCCCAATATAAATGTCGTGTTCTAAATAAGGAAATAGACCTAGTGCAATTTTATCATTGTACAAACAATATACAAACTAATAAAGCTCCTTCTTTAATAACGTTGACAAGTCAAATGTGACATTTATTTTGGGACGAAGTAGATTTTTTTTTTTTTTTAACTTTATTCATGTAGAGTGCACCCTTTTAACTAAATAGCTTCTCAAGCTTCGTTTGTAAAGGAGCATAAACATTCGCATCTCTGCCTTCCATGTTAATACCCGCTAAACCACACTTGACAAGATAGATTTAAAGTCCAGAATTTGTCATGGAATTGTATATTACCAACTTTTGCTGATTAAGAATCTATTTGTGCTTGTACAAGGATTTCTGCTGATTTTTATGATTGTCTCACTTTGTTATACATTTGACCTTTCCAGCAGTTCCACTTTCTGGAGAGGGAAGTAGGTGTGCAGTCTGCCCTTACACTTGCCCAATGTTTCATCCCCGAGGGGGAATATGTTGCTGGGTATGGAGGAGGAGATTTCGCTGATTCCATGGTATGACATGTTACTATTATTCTTCTTTTTTCTTTATGTTGTTACTTTTCCCTTATTCTGACAGAATGTTTGTTTGATGCAATATCATGGTTGAAGTATAAGGGCCATTTTTGGGCTGTGAAATCTATGATACCGATAAAAGACGATAGTGCTAGTCGAGCTGCCTGGTTAGTTCTCGCTCTCCCAATTTTTTTGACTTGATGCAATATTATTTTTTGGGGACGGTTTCATATGTATTTGGTGGGTTAATTAAGTAAATGTTGTCTTGACAGGGAAGAATATTATACATATGTCTGGAGCGGTGAAGAAAAATCTTCAACATCTTCACAGTGACGTACTCATTGAAGGTAGTTGAAGTTATGCCATCCAATCTATTATAATATAATGGCTGAAGTGATTTTAGCACATGAGTTTCCCGCCCAGCAATAGAACGTTCTAGAGTTGCGTTGATTTGGTATAGCTTAAAGATAAGCTACCGTCGTTTGATATTCCAATTGCACGCTTTCTTCTCTATCTCTCTCTGCTCCTTCTCTATCTCTACTTCTCTAGCGTCACTCCCTCTTCCTCAAAACACCCCGCCCGCTGCTAACCAACGCCGTCGTCGCCTCTTCTCTTCTGTCATGGTCGCCACCCCCTCCACCCTCCTTGGTCGCTGCCTGGCTCGAATCCACCCGACTCAGCGGCGGATCTACATTCAGGGGTGGGGGTCGCTAATTCACCCGCAATTACGACGTCTGAAGCTTCTAGGGTTTTTAATCCCCCAATCCATTTTCTCCCTCAATTATCACCCCCACCCTGCAATCCAATAACCTACCTTCAATTATCCAAATTCGCTCTTACAATTTAGGGTATACGAGATTTTCAGTTCTTCATTTTCTTTTATCTGGATTCTGGTAAGAACTCCCATTTGTTTACATTAACATCTTTGTTGGAACTTTGATTTTCACTTTTTGATTCATATAAGAACTGTAGAAAGGTAATTTAACTTCCTGTCAGTTTGTTCCCATATTTGAAGTTGTAAAGATAATTGGAGTTGAGTATCTTTGTTTAATAAATTGAAGTCAATTTTATGGGTGTCTCCTTACATGCAGTTATATAGTGACATATAAATGTTGAAACATTTAGTAATTTTAGTTGAAATTATCTGCAATTGTCTTCAAAATGTCTGTTTCCACAATTTTTCCCCAGCATTAGGAAGTCACTACTTTTAAATTGCGCTGGTGTTTTAGAAGAAATGTTTTACCAATACATTTACCTCATTCTGAGATTTTTATGCTCTTTACTATGTCTAATTATCTCAACTCTTTGAATTCCGAGAAGGTACTCAGGTTGTTCCACAGTTTGAATCCCAATGATTTCCTAAAGATTAGTTTTTCTCTTTACTCTCCCAACATTGTTTCTGAAGAATGGCTAAGTTACTATGGAACATTTTCTTCATGCACACATCTGTTAGGAAAAAGTCATGGTGCTCCAATCTGTGAAGAATTGCTTAATATGGTGTTGAATTGGTGGATCGAGATTCACAAGCCAACATCGATTCAATCTAAACCCGTTGCATTGTTGAATGATTTCTCAGGGCCATCGATTCAATCTAAACTTGTTTCCTCTACCTCTGATTAGGGTTAGGGTTCATATATGTTAAACGCACGGCCAAAATACTATTTCAAAATGGAAAGATTCATCTTCTGGTCAACATGTTGAATACGACCAGCGGCCAGATATATTTAGGTTTGTGGATCTCTAAATTTTTTTTTTTTTTGAAAATGATCTCTATATAACCAAGGCATGATTGATCTTTTCTCAATAACAACTCTTTTTTTTGACAGGGGTACGATACGATATGCAAGCGTGCATGCACATTTAGGTCGAACAGGGAGTAGAAGGGATGATCTGGAGTCACTGGCATACACATTAATTTTTCTCATTAAGGGAAGATTACCGTGGCAAGGATACCAGGTCAGCTGATGGTGTTAGGTTCAATGCATTCTTCTTGATGCTTATTTTAGATGATAAAATTTCAAGCACTTCACTTCAGTTTTTACCTTGGAGGGAAGGTTGGATTGGTAGTTATTGCATACTTGGTATTGCAATTATATCATGTTTAGAATGTTTTTTTAGTGACTTCATAGAGATCAATGATTAGGGTTCTTTTGGTTGCCTACTTTTGTCAAAGATGATGATTGAGGGAGTCAATAAACATGAACTATGCCCGGAAAGTTTCTTTAACTCAAAAATTTTGGAGAGAAGGGGAGCCAACCAAGGAAGAAGAGGGAGTAACGGAGTAATAAGCAAACCTCATTAAGGTTAATGATGGAAATGAACTCAGGTTGTTTAAATGATTGAATAGTCAAATGGGACTATCATTATGGGACGGAGGGAGTATTATGTGCGTAACTCCCTGCTAAGGTCATGCATAAGTTGTGGGCAATGACGAATCTCATTAATGGCCGTGCAAAATGTGTCTTCACATAAAATAGCTTTTGTTCACCTTTCATTTTCATCAGAAAGAATGAAAAAGAGTCGCCCTTGTGATTGGATTAGAGATTTAGGATTGAATCTCGATCATTAGCTTGTTTTGGTGGTCCCATGGTATCAGTTTGTTTTCTTCTCAGCTCTGCTCAGTGAGGTGGGGAAGATAATAAGGGAAGGGATTAATCCAAGTTTATGATTCTACCATTGGCATGATGATTCATGGTTTTTCTTGTCATAATGATAATGGTGAACGAAAATCTGAAAAATAACTCTTCATTCAAACAGCTGCTAACTGAGTGAAATCGTGATTGTATATGTAGAAATACTCAAATCAGCTCAGCCTGAGTGCCAGTCCTTGGGGTTTGATGTATATGCAGAATAATATAGAATCTAAACTAGCTCATGTATCTACTCTATATCCAACCTTATTACATGCAAGTTGATGTCTATTAGGTTACTGCCACTACTCAAATACTTCCAAATTTACTGTTTTGCATGGGTGATTTTCATTTGTCCAACTTTAAAGATGGGGTTATATCTTCTGCGTTCATGGTTGGGCTTCTAATAGCATCTCCAGTATTTGCATCTTTGGCGAAGAGGTATTGAACTTGTTCGGAAATTTTTGTTGCCCATCTTGCTGGGCATTGTTGAGGTTGATTAAGATTTCTTGAAAGTTTATGTTTAGTATGCTAAAGTAGTGAATCAACATGAATTACAAAAGTAGTCCAATATATTTTTGTACCTAATGACATAGCGTGCACGAAAGCCTAACTACATTATGCAGCAAATGTGGAGAAGTTACTTGGCCTTTTTAATTCCCTGCAGTGGGGCCACAGGGGACCTAGGGATGATAGCTAATGATGAGTTCACAGTAGGGGGAGTTTAATTAGCTGAACCGTACTTACTCTTAAATATATGTTCGATTTTTGGGATAGTGGTTATGATTTTTGGAAGTGAATATATAAATATTCACAGAAGCATCTTTTTTGCAAAAGAAAGGAGGAAAGGGAGAGCAGAGTTTCTGTTAGTATTCAGTATTTTAATGTTGAGTTGTCTCATAATTTTATTTTTCTTTTGATACTTGTTTTTTGCAGTGTCAATCCATTTAGACTTATTGGAGTTGGGTTGTCAGTCTGGACTTTTGCCACTGCTGGTTGCGGGGTCTCAATTGATTTTTGGTCTATTACATTATGCCGGATGTAAGTGAAGTACTTTTAAGATGGATTTTGGTCCGTGTGGTATTTTTCAGTAATCATAATAAAGTTCCCCTTTCGCCTAAGCCACAAGATCTCATCGTTTTCCCTTTTTTCAGGCTGGTTGGTGTTGGTGAGGCTTCTTTCATAAGTCTTGCAGCCCCATTTATTGACGATAAAGCTCCAGTTGCTCAGGTTTTCTTTCTCCTTAGCTACCCGCCCTTTAGTTATATTATCGTTCGTATAATTGTTGTTATTTTTACAACTATGACTATTATTGTTATCACTACGGCTACTAAAATTACTTGTTGTAAAATTTACTTAGATGTGGTATTAGTTACGAAATAGTGGTGGTTATGAATTAGGAATTTAGGGTAAATAGGAGATCATTATTGGTTTACGAATCTTTTACTCTTCTTAATCTCCCTCCACTAATATGCTATGATTTCAACCTATCGGGTATATAATCATACTTTCGCCCTGATAATAGAACTTTATTAGATACTTCTATGAACTTCCAAGTATTACAGTGTCTATCTTTATCATGATTTTGACACTTCCTCTTCGTGTTTGATATCAGAAAACGGCTTGGCTGGGACTATTTTACATGTGTATACCAACTGGCATTGCCCTTGGTTATGTGTATGGTGGATTGGTAAGTACATTATAGCAACTGCTGCTCAAATATGTTTCTTTTGGCGGCAACCATGATCGTTTATAGATTATTTCTTACTGTACCGTATCTCATATGTCATCATGTGCAAGCAGTCTTTCTATCTCCCCAGCCCTTTCTTTGTACTTGCCTCCAGTTGGCATTCTGTCTTTCTTCTAGGCTGAGCTCCCACTGCAATCTGGCATACTTTCATGAATACTGAGGAGGCCGACTAATGATCTTTCATTGTATTCCTCTCTCTTAGGTTGGTAATCACTTAAATTGGCGCTATGCATTCTTTGGGGAGGCAATAATGATGCTTCCATTTGCTATTTTAGGTTTCGTAATGAAACCATTGCAATTGAAAGGTGCACTTCAATCTAAATGGTGTACTTATATGTTTCAATTTATTTCCTATATGCTCCCTCAACGTTGTATGGATACAGGTTTTTCTCCTGCTGGGTCACAAAAATCATTGACAGTTGCGACGACTAATGTCTTAGAAGTTGAAGGTACGACATCTAATGATCAGTTGTATGACAGTGGATTGGTGTAAAATGTTAACGATTTTCTATATTTGGTGAATTAATTTTTCCTATTAGCCAGTACATTGGAGACTATGTAGGAAATTGTTTGCATCTTGAGATTAAGTTATTTGTACATAGATGGTTGTGTAGCCATTAAAATGATGTTTTAAATTCATCATTGGTTTATTCAGAACCCGTGACCATCAAACTCATCATGGTTAAGTAGTTGGGTATTCAAGATATTGTTATTTGGTGAAGCTTAACTTTATTACTCAATATTTCAAGTGATTTAATTATTGCAATCGGCAAAATAAAAAGAAAAAAAAAATACACAAGATATTACTGCTTATCTGTTACGCGTTTGAAATTGATGGAAGTCAAAGAACAAATTATGTTCTGTTAAGATTAAACCATACTTACTACACCCCAAGTCTTTTTTTTTTATTATTGTACTCTTCTTAGTTATTTTTTCTTCTTATTTTTGTTTCAGTACATGCTTCTTTCTTTTAGTGTTGCAAAATTTTGAGCAAAAAAGCAGGGTTAAGCTGCAACAGTTTTCTTCTTTCCAATTGAGTTTGCATTGAATGTGTCTCTCCCTTTGTTCTTGATTCCTTTTTTCTGATTAAAGGGACATCAGAACTGAATGTTTTCTTAGCCATCAAAGTAATTTGAATTCTTATTATTGAGCAGATGTTTCAAGTGACAAAGATGAGACACTTAAGGGAAAGAAACCTTCCTGGTTAGGCCTCTCCACCTCATCTTACTCAATGATCTTTATTGCGGGATTTTCCCAATCAGATTTTTGTTAGATAGTCGTTGTGAACGTGTTTTTTTTTCTTTTATCCGAATGGCAGGAGGTCTCAAGATGTATTTAACATGAACCTTGTGCAAAGATTTTTGCAAGATATGAAAGTGCTATTGCTCGACAAGGTCTATCTTGTAAATGTGCTAGGTATATTATTCAATCCACTTCTATGCTCGTTTTTGTGTCAGAAAGTTGCTAGATGAGTTACTTCGTTTCTGTATTATTGAAGTTCCTCATGTTTGCTACAAGTTTAGTCAAAACTGGCAAAGTATGATACTTAGTCTTGTTAAATTGCTTTTTTTTTTTTTTTTGATTCATACTAACTTTACTTAAATTGATTTTCAATTTTATTGGAAAGACTGTGGATGAAACAACAAATGTTGTTTATAAAAAAAAATTTCAAAATTTGTAGTTGTTATTGTTTATTCCATTATGAATATTTTTAATGACATTTTTAGCAACCTTTTTTTTTATTTAGTTTTCGTTATTTCTCACAGTTTGTTGGTCGTGCGTTTAACGCACGGGTGTTATACTAGTTGTTAACAATTGTACCATACCAAATGTTTTTAGCCAATGCATTAATTTGTTCTTATGCTTGATTGATATACATGTGACAAGCTTATTATGCTATATGATTCGTCTAAAGATTGATTATCAACATGGTAACAAGTTATTTGTTATAGAGATGAAGCTAAGAAACTTGCCTTGTGCAGTTTAATATGTTGCTACTGATATGAAGAGCAATTGTCTCATGTGATTGTCACCATTTTGTCTTAAGATTGAGATTCACAATTTTTTGTTTGGGAAAAGTATTTTAGAATGCTTAACTGTCTAATTAGTTTTATGCGGATCAGAATATGCATTTATAGCAAGATCGTGTCTTAAGACTGAGATTTTCCTTTTGTTTGGGTCAAGTGTATTAGCATGCTTAAACACTTAGGTATGCATAGGATCATGAAAGATAACATTAATATTTATAATATGTTTACATTTTAGAATCATTACAGTAAAATATCCATGGATAACCAGTGCTACCTGGATACGGGTGCCACCTCCCACTTGATATAATGTTTCACGTAAACTCAATTTTTTTTTTTCAATCCCCCTCTATCTCAAGAATGTATTCGTTGCTTGCTCCTCATACCATATGAAGGAGTATAATTTCAATTCCTCAGCTGACAAAAGATACTTCCCGGTTGGTTGGCTTGCAATTTCAAGAAGTTTAACTGCATCCATGAATTCTGTTTTCTGCATTTTTTTTTTGTTAGTTTGGCATTCAACTTCTTCGTTCCGTTCAAACTGACGTGATTGATTCATGAATGTCAGATTGTTCATTAGAGCAGACTCTTATAAGTTTCATATTTGTTCAGGAGCAAATACATTTTAATTATTGATTTCTTGCATCACACTGTGATATCAGTAGATAAACCTTGTTAAGGTGTTACATCAGCAAAAATACAATAATAATAATCTATATTTATGCAGATTGCAGAATCACAATTTACACTTAGAGACCGACTCAAAAATTGTGTTTAACTACATTAGCAGGAAAAGCGTACCTCCGGCCCATCTTCTTCCTCTTGTCAGTGATTGTTGGACTCTTCTTCAGCAATTCAACCGAGTTTGGTGCTCTTTTGCCTATCGTGAAAGCAATTTGGTTGGGAGATTTAGTAGGCATGTGGTATCCTAGGACTATTAGTACTTTCGAACAAACTAACATGGTTATACATTGAGTTAAGGTATGTGGGTTAAATTTGAGAATGTAATTTTATCACTCCGTAATAGCTTGAGTTTTGAACCTGCTGGTCTCGTCTCCTCTATGATTCTCAGTGACACTTGGCTTCCCCCATGCCATGCCAAGACTTACACTCAGAGTAAACTGACTTTTACACATCTAAATGATGCCATATATAGTGTGTATTGCAGCTCCTTATTTGTTAACTGATGCTTTAGAAGCCTTCCTGGTGGCTTTACACAATTTACTGCTCCATGGTTCTAGTTTTAAACAATCTTTTGTTGATTTAGGGGTCTCTATTTTGATGTCAGAGCTAACATTTTGGGTTTCATGGTTAATTGAGTCTTCTGATTATATGAAAAACTATACTATAGTGTATATTTGTTGTGTCTTGTTAGTGTAGGAAATTAATTATGATTGCAATTATATATATATATATATATATATATATATATATATATATATATATATATATATATATATATATATATATATATTAGGAACTGACACTTAATTAAAACGGGCACTTACGGAAAAATCGTTTTTTTCATATCTTATCTTAGGAAAAAAACACGATAATCTTAGGAAAAAAACACGATTAGACCGATTGATACTTTTCGTCTTGCAAGAATACATTCACTTCATATACATTGATATATCAACATCGATATAACATGCAGCCTTAAAAAGCCTACACAGCTCTCCCAACTTTTTCCCTATATATCACTCTCCAAAGCAATCTCAAACAAGGTATCATGCTTTCACTTTTGCAATCCCTTTAACTTCATATATAATCCATCACCTGTAAGAAGATTGTGGAGAAGAGCCTGCTCCTATCATACTCCGTACCCATCCATGGTGATTGAGAGTGAAGCGTAAAATACAGTTTTGTACAAGTTATTCTAGGGTAACTTAATTTCTATTCATGTCTAAATTTTAGACAGTGTCATTCAGATTCAGACAGTGGGTGGGTTCAGCGGATAGTGAGGGTTAAAAATAACTCTCATGGGATTCCCAAATTTAATACTCATTCTGTCCTAAAATAAATGTCACATTTTCCTTTTTGGTCTTTCCCAAAATAAATGTCGTTTTCTAAATAAGGAAAGAGACCTAGAACAATTTTATCATTGTACAAGTAATATATAAACTAATAAAGCTCCTTCTTTAATAACGTTGACAAGTTAAATGCGACATTTATTTTGGGACGAATTAGATTTTTTTTTTTTTTTTTTTTTTTTTTTTTTTTTAACTTTATTCATATAGAGTGCACCCTTTTAACTAAATAGCTTCTCAAGCTTAGTTTGTAAAGTGTAAGGTTTTTAACTATGGGGTCTTAGTGTTTGAGTCCCATTGTGAGATTTATTATTTCTACAATTATGCTTTGAAATTTTGTGCACCCATTTCAAAAATCCGCCACCTCGTGAAGGAGCATAAAAATAATAATCAAGTGACACAAACTGGATATAGACTGATCACAGGTATGTACTATGGCCGTACTTGCTTAATAGATTTGCAAAGTTTCTGATATTTAAAATCTAAAACATTCTTAATTTAAGGTAATTTTTCAGAGATTCATCATAACCAACTGGAAACAGCAGCAACATTTGGAGGATGGGTACCAGCCAGTCCCAACAGAGATAAATCTGATAATTGTAAAATTGTTCAGCTCTCTAGAAAATATAACATTATATACAGACATACAGTCTGAAAACAAAACATGACGGATTTGTTTAAATTGCATGGAGATCAACTCATACCTCCGTATAGTATAGTATGCATTGTCACTCCAGATGCAACATAGAAAAACGATATACAGCAAGGTTCTAAAAAGCGCTAGGCGGATGCTAGGCGGCGGAGCCGGGCCTAGCGCCTAGGCGGGGACTAGTCGGAGACTAGTCGGAATTAGTCGGGATTAGTCCGGACCTAGGCGGGGTTTAGAACTAGGCGTTGGAGAGGGGCCGCCTAGGCGCCCTTAGGCGGGGTCTTTTAGAACACTGATATACAGCTAAGTTGACTAGCTAGTTAACTTTTTGTTGATAATACCGACAGAATGTCCAATCGAATTTACCGTCGGAAATTTTGTCAGAAACCCTAAATATCCGTCGGAAAATGGTAAAAAAATTCGTGGGTAAATTATATCTCCGGTCGTCGGTCGGGAATTTCATCGGAGCTTAGTGATGAAAATTTCCGTGGGTAAACCCAATAGCTTTACTTACGGAAATGTCCGTCGCTATTCGGTATAACTTACCCACGAAATTTCAGTGAGTAAAGATATTATTAGTTAATGGATAAATTACACACGAAAATTTTCGTGGGTAAAATGAGCAAAATTGAAAAATATATACATTGAACATAACAACATTCACCGTTCCAAACAAACAACATACAAAATACTTTAATAATCCCAAAGCAATATCATACCATATTACAAACCAAATAAAACTTCTGCGTACCAATCCCACAATAATATAGCATATTACAAAAATAAAAAAAAAGTCTAATAGTAGAGTTTGAGTTAATACCGCTCCAAACCAATAAAAAACAAGTCAAATTCAGATGCCGCTCTTACGACTTTGGGTGTTGCTACCGCCACGACCACCCTATACCCAGTTCCACTCAAAGTTTCATTCAAATTTATGTATGACCCAATTGAAGAGTTATAGTTATTACTGCTAGGAGACTGCTGTAGCTGTTGTTGTAGCATAGATCTCTTCATTTATTGCACGCATTGCTCCATTTCTCGTAGCATTTGTTCATTTTCTTGCCCCATTCGTTCTTCCATTACCTTTAGCTAGCTGGGTGTTAACAAAAATATATGAACATACAAGTGTTTAGTTAATTTGAGCAATAATTTTAGGTTAATTTATTTATCTTATAAACATGTAAAAATTATTATTGATAGTATTTATAATGGAATTTTATCAACAAATTTTAATTTTTCATTGCGATTATTAATTTGACCTAAATTAGTTGGTTAAAGTATATTCATATTGTCAACGAACGAAAGAGTGGGAAGAACATTTTAGGACCGAAGCATATGTTAGTTGGTATGGAATGGTGTTTTGTAATTTGAATATGTTGAATGAAATTGTGTTTCTTGATAGTTTGTGAGTGACAGACTATTAGCATGAACGAAAGAATATTGTCAACCAAGTTATAACTCCAAATTCAGAACACTTAAATCCCAAAATTAGGACCAAAGCTACAACCACATTTCAATAATAGAACTAAACAAATACTATTAACCAATTGTTCAAAGACCATTCTCTAAACAACTCAAAAGCCACTAACAGTGGACCACATTTACCATGTCCAAAATCAATTGTCTACACAACTCCAAACCATTGTTCAACAAAATGTACCAAGACAAAAACCATTAACATTGGACCAAAAACTTGTTCAAAAAGTGCCAATTCCCCCCCCCCCCCTCTTTTTTGCAGCATGCTCTTGAAGTGATATACTCCCTCCGTCCCGCTACAAACTGCACACTTTTCTCATTGGACATCCCATTACAAATTGCACACTTCCTAAAATGGCAAAAAATCTTTACTATTCCCTCCACTCATTATCTCTCCTACATTATTTTAATACTCACAACACCATTATAATTTACTATTCCCTCCACTCATTCTCTCTCCTATTTTACTTTTACACTCACAACTTTTATATCATTATTTTTTTTCTTAATCCCCGCGCAAACAGTAACTGTGCGGTTTCTACTGGGACGGAGGGAGTAGTTGTTATATAAGTACCTCTTTCCCCTTCTGAACGGTATAAACCGAGGTACGAACGTGGATCAGGCCGGGCAAGGCCCAATGAATTAGGCCCAAAATATAATCTCTACAAGTCTCAATTACGACAAAGGGAGTGGCCTTACCCTACCTTGCTCGTCATGCTTCTTCGTCATTCCCACTATGTCGACCTAGACATAGCAGAGCGAATAATGACCAAGGCACATCAAAACTATATGTCGACAAGGCATAATCACATAAGCCGAGCAAGACGTACATCAAGGCCGAGCAAGGCCTCGTTTGAAGACGAGGAGCCCCTCCTCGGTTATCAACAAAATAAGGAAATGGGCTTCCCTATCCTTCACAACTCTCTTCCTCGGCATCAAGTAAGGCCGACCAAGCCACACATGACGATAATTCTCCTCCAAGGCGCACGTGCAGAATATGTTGTCTAATCCTACTCAAATAAAGAATGTGAATAGTTATAATCCTCCTTGGATTATAACCTTATCTCACACGCTTTATTATCCAACATGGACTCTACAATGCTTTGCCTATAAATACAAGCCATAATTCTCATTATTTGGGTAATCAATCTTTTGACTCTAAACTCTTGTCAATTGATTTCTTTCTCTAAACACAAATACTTACTTTCACGCCGGAGGGCCTTCGCCGGTGAAGCCCCGACTTAGTTTACGTGTTTGTTCATCTTTTTTAGGCTACTAAAACCATCCAGGATACAAACTGCCACTAGATTTGGGCTGATCCGAACGTTTTTGGTATCATCAGTTTGGTTCCATTGTCGGGAAACGATTCGAATTACCCGTTGAATAGCTTGAAAAAATTTTGTCCACTCTCCTAATCCTAATGGAAGAAGGAGATACTGCTAGTATTACTCCTGATCCGAAAAACGTTCATATGGAGGAGACTCATGATAACACTAGGATTACTCTTCCTCATGTCAGTGGGAAACTGCCTCCTCTGCCACCGCTGATTGATGGACTGCCGCCTCTAGGAATGAACCTGCGTTCTAGGGGACAACCAATCACCGAGGTAATAATACCTAACCCTCATCGACGTCGGTACCGAGGAAGGCTAGCCGGCAGCCAGACGAAGAGGAATACTGCTCAGGGAGGAACTGAGGCTTCTCCCCAACAGATTGATCGCAAAACTCTTTTGCACCAACAAATGGAGACTTTGCAACGCATTTTATGAGACACAAAATGCCTTGCTCCAATTAGATCCTGAACAATCTCTGGCTGAATTCATAAGGCCTACGAGGACCGGAAATTCCCTTGGAGGAGAAAGTCAGATTAGATTGACAGGCGTGGTAGTCAGGGGAATAGAGAAAATCTTCCTTGTGGCCAACATCCCCCTCACCATGACACTGCTGGTAAATCCAGACAAAACCCCCAAGATGTCCCTCCTCTTCATAAGGCACATAGGAATGGTAACATGAGAAACGAGGTAGACTTGAGAAGTCACTTGAACCAACAAAGGGAGCAGGAGGTTAATTCTGCTGACTTAAGAGCTAGGCTCAGTAAGGCAAGACATAAAACCCCTCCTCATCATAATACTCCTCTTCGGCCTAAGAGCCCTCCTCGGCATAGGAGCCCTCCTCGGCCTAGAAGCCCTCTCACTATAAGGAAAATCGGAAATAGTGACGAAAAATTAGAGACGGACGGAGTCTGTAGCTAATTTGACGACAGATTAGAGACAGACCCAAAATTTAGAAACAGATTCAGAATTCATCTCCAATTTAGAATTTAGAGACGGATTCAGAATCCGTCTCCAATTTAGAGACGGATTCTCAATCTGTCTCTAATTTAGAGACGAATTTTGAAGCTGTCTCTAAATTAGAGACAGATAAAAATCTGTCTCTAAACTTTGGAAACAGATGTTGAATCTGTCTCTAAATTAGAGACAAATTTTAATCCGTCTCTAAATTAGAGACAGATTCAACATCTGTCTCTGATTTAGAGACATATTTTGTACCCGTCTCTAAATTAGAGACAGATACAAAATCCGTCTCTAATATAGAGACGGCTTCAAAATTCGTCTCTAATTTAGAGGCAGATTCTGAATCTGTCTCTAAACTTTGGAGACAGATGTTGAATCTGTCTCTAAATCAGAGACATATTTTAATCCGTCTGTAATTTAGACACATTTTTTAATCCGTCTCTAATTTAGTGATGGATACAAAATCTGTATCTAAAATTTAGAGAAAGATTTAGTATTTGTCTCTAAATTAGAGACGTGTTCAAAATCTGTCTCTAATTTGGAAACAGATTCAACATCTGTAGCAAAAAATAGATTTATTTTTATTTTCTCAATTTTAGGTTTATAAATTGTATATTTTCATTTCTTTAAAAAAAACTTTTTTTTTATATAACTTTGTATAAAAAGATTCACGACTGACCAACATCTCAAATAATTTTCTTAATCCAAAAAAATAAAATAAAAAAAGTATATCATTTACCCTAAAACTCATATCATATATCCTAAACCCTATCTTTTTTTAAATAACTTTTTCTTAAAAAAAAATCACTAATTAAAAAAGTCTAAAATATTATTTCCTAGTCAATAAAAAATTAAAAATAAATAAAAAATAAATATAGGGTAGTCCGTCCCTCTTTTCACTTTTCTTCTATATACTTTCATTTGTTTGGTTTTTTTCTATCTTTTTTTATATACATTTTTCTAAAAAAAAATCACTAATTAAAAAAGTCAAAAATATTATTTTCTAGTCAATAAAAAATTAAAAGAAAATAAACAATAAATATAGGATAGTCCGTTCCTCTTTTGACTTTCCTTCTATATACTTTCATTTGTTTAGTTTTTTTCTATATTTTTTATATAAATTTTTGTAAAAAAAATCACTAATTAACAAAGGCTAAAATATTATTTTCTAGTCAATAAAAAATTAAAAAAAAAATTAAATATAGGGTAGTCCGTCCTTCTTTTGATTTTTCTTCTATATACTTTCATTTGTTTAGTTTTTTTCTATATTTTTTTATATAACTTTTTCTAAAAAAATCACTAATTAACAAAGTCAAAAATATTATTTTCTAGTCAACAAAAAATTAAAAGAAAATAAAAAATAAATATACCTCACTCTAAAGTCTAAAACCTCATTCTAAATCATAAACCCTATATCATTTACCCTAAACCCTAACTTTTTTTATATAACTTTTTCTAAAAAATATCACTACTAACCAAAGTCTAAAATAGTATTTCCAAGTCAATGCAAAATTAAAATATATATATATATATATATATATATATATATATATATATATATATATATATATATATATATATATATATCTCACTCTAAATTTCTAAACCTCACTCTAAACCCTAAACCCTAAACCCTAAAATCCATATCATATACCCTAAACCCTATCTTTTTTTATATAACTTTTTCTAAAAACAGTCACTAATTAACAAAGTCCAAAATATTATTTCTTAGTCAATAAAGAATTAAAAAAAATAAAAATAAATATAGGGTAGTCCGTCCCTCTTTTGACTTTTCTTAAATATACTTTCATTTGTTTAGTTTTTTTCTATCTTTTTTTATATAACTTTTTCTAAAAAAAAATCACTAATTAATAAAGGCTAAAATATTATTTTCTAGTCAATAAATATTTTTTAAAAAAATAAAAAATAAATATAGGGTAGTCCGTCCCTCTTTTGACTTTTCTTCTATATACTTTCATTTGTTTAGTTTTTTTCTATCTTTTTTTATATAGCTTTTTCTAAAAAAAAATCACTAATTAACAAAGGCTAAAATATTATTTTCTAGTCAATAAATATTTTTAAAAAAAATAAAAAATAAATATAGGGTAGTCCATTCCTCTTTTGACTTTTCTTCTATATATTTTCATTTGTTTAGTTTTTTTCTATCATTTTTTATATAACTTTTTTTTTAAAAAAACACTAATTAACAAAGGCTAAAATATTATTTTCTAGTCAATAAAAAATAAAAAGAAAATAAAAAATAAATATACCTCACTCTAAAGTCTAAACCTCACTCTATACCCTAAACACTATATCATTTACCCTAAATCCTATCTGTTTTATATAACTTTTTCTAAAAAATATCACCACTAACCAAAGTCTAAAATAGTATTTTATAGTCAATACAAAATTAAAAAAAAAATAAAAAATAAATATATCTCACTCTAAACCTCTAAACCTCACTATAAACCCTAAAACCTAAAATCCATATCATATACCCTAAACCCTATCTTTTTTATATAACTTTTTCTAAGAAAAATAACTAATTAACAAAGTCTAAAATATTAATTCGTAGTCAATAAAAAATTTAAAAAATAAATAAAAAATAAATATAGGGTAGTCTCTCCCTCTTTTGACTTTTCTTCTATATATTTTCATTTGTTTAGTTTTTTTCTATCTTTTTTATATAACTTTTTCTAAAAAAAATCACTAATTAACAAAGGATAAAATATTATTTTCTAGTTAATAAACATTTTTTTAAAAAATAAATATAGGGTAGTCCGTCTCTCTTTTGACTTTTCTTCTATATAATTTCATTTGTTTAGTTTTTTTCTATCTTTTTTTTTTATAATTTTTTCTTAAAAAAATCACTAATTAAAAAAGGCTAAAATATTATTTTCTAGTAAAAAATAATTAAAAGAAAATAAAAAATAAATATACCTCACTCTAAAGTCTAAACCTCACTCTATACCCTAAACCCTATATCATTTACCCTAAACCCTATCTTTTTTTATATAACTTTTTCTAAAAACTATCACCACTAACCAAAGTCTAAAATAGTATTTCTTAGTCAATACAAAATTAAAAAAAATTAAAAAATAAATATATCTCACTCTAAACCCTAAATCCTAAAATCCATATCATATACCCTAAATCCTATCTTTTTTTATATAACTTTTTATAAGAAAAATAAATCATTAACAAAGTCTAAAATATTATTTCTTAGTCAATAAAAAATATTAAAAAAAAAATAAAAAATAAATATAGGGTCGTCTCTCCCTCTTTGACTTTTCTTCTATATACTTTCATTTGTTTAGTTTTTTTTCTATTTTTTTATATAATTTTTTTTTTAAAAAAAAATCACTAATTGACAAAGTCTAAAATATTATTTTCTAGTCAATAAATATTTTTTGAAAAAATAAAAAATAAATATTGGGTAGTCCGTCCCTCTTTTGATTTTTCTTCTATATACTTTCATTTGTTTAGTTTTTTTTTCTATCTTATTTATATAACTTTTTCTAAAAAAAAATCACTAATTAAAAAATAATAAAATATTATTTTATAGTCAATAAATATTTTTTAAAAAAAATAAAAAATAAATAAAGGGTAGTCCGTCCCTCTTTTCACTTTTCTTCTATATACTTTTATTTGTTTAGTTTTTTTCTATATTTTTTTATATAACTTTTTCTAAAAAAATCACTAATTAAAAAAGGCTAAAATATTATTTTCTAGTCAATAAATATTTTTTAAAAAAATAAATATAGGGTAGTCCGTCCCTCTTTTGACTTTTCTTCTATATACTTTTATTTGTTTAATTTTTTTCTATCTTTGTTTATATAACTTTTTCAAAAAAAATTACTAATTAACAAGGGCTAAAATATTATTTTCTATTCAATAAAAAATTAAAAGAAAATAAAAAATAAATATACACTCTATACCCTAAACCCTATATCATTTACCCTAAACCCTATCTTTTTTTATATAACTTTTTCTAAAAAATATCACTACTAACCAAAGTCTAAAATTGTATTTCATATTCAATACAAAATTAAAAAAAAATAAAAAATAAATATATTTCATTCTAAACCTCTAAACCTCAGTATAAACCCTAAACCCTAAAATCCATATCATATACCGTAAACCCTATCTTTTTTTATATAACATTTTCTAAAAAAACACTAATTAACAAAGTCTAAAATATTATTTCTTTGTCAATAAAAAATTAAAAAATAAAAAATAAATAAATATAGGGTAGTCCGTCCCTCTTTTGACTTTTCTTCTATATACTTTCATTTGTTTAGTTTTTTTCTACCTTTTTTTTATATAACTTTTTCTAAAAAAATCACTGATTAACAAAGGCTAAAATATTATTTTATAGTCAATAAATATTTTTTTTAAAAAATAAAAAATAAATATAGGGTAGTCCGTCCCCCTTTTGACTTTTCATCTATATACTTTCATTTGTTTAGTTTTTTTCTATCTTTTTTTATATAACTTTTTCTTAAAAAAATCACTAATTAACATATGCTATAATATTATTTTATAGTCAATAAATATTTTTTTTTAAAAAATAAAAAATAAATATAGGGTAGTTCGTCCCTCTTTTGACTTTTCTTATATATATTTTCATTTGTTTAGTTTTTTTCTATCTTTTTTTATATAAATTTTTCTAAAAAAATCACTAATTAAAAAAGGCTAAAATATTATTTTCTAGTCAATAAATTTGTTTTTAAAAAATAAATAAATATAGGGTAGTCCGTCCCTCTTTTGACTTTTCTTCTATATACTTTCATTTGTTTAATTTTTTTCTACCTTTTTTTTATATAAATTTTTCAAAAAAAAATCACTAATTAACAAAGGCTAAAATATTATTTTATAGTCAATAAAAAATTAAAATAAAATAAAAAATAAATATACCTCATTCTAAAGTCTAAACCTTACTCTATACCCTAAATCCTATATCATTTACCCTAAACCCTATCTTTTTTTATATAACTTTTTATAAAAAATATAACTACTAACCAAAGTCTAAAATAGTATTTCCTAGTCAATACAAAATAAAACTGAATAAAAAATAAATATATCTCACTCTAAACCTCTCTAAACCCTAAACCCTAAACCCTAAAATCCATATCATATACCCTAAACCCTATCTTTTTTTTATATAACTTTTTCTAAAAAAATAACTAATTAACAAAGGCTAAAATATTATTTTCTAGTCAATAAAAAATTAAAATAAAATAAAAAATAAAAATACCTCACTCTAAAGTCTAAATCTCACTCTATACCCTATACCCTATATCATTCACCCTAAACCCTATCTTTTTTTTATATAACTTTTTCTAAAAAATATCACTACTGACCAAAGTCTAAAATAGTATTTCCTAGTCAATACAAAATTAAAAAAAAAATATATATATATATATATTTCATACTAAACCTCTAAACCTCACTCTAAACCCTAAACTCTAAAATTCATATCATATACCCTAAACCCTATCTTTTTTTATATAACTTTTTCTAAAAAAATCACTAATTAACAAAGTCTAAAATATTATTTCTTAGTCAATAAAAAATAAAAAAAAAAAATATATAGGATAGTCCGTCCCTCTTTTGACTTTTCTTCTATATACTTTCATTTGTTTAGTTTTTTTCTATCTTTTTTTATATAACTTTTTCTAAAAAAAAATCACTAATTAACAAAGGAAAAAATATTATTTTCTAGTCAATAAATGTTTTTTAAAAAATAAAAAATAAATATAGGGTAGTCCGTCCCTCTTTTGACTTTTCTTCTATATACTTTCATTTGTTTAATTTTTTTCTATCTTTTTTTATATAACTTTTTCTAAAAAAATCACTAATTAACAAAGGCTAAAATATTATTTTTTAGTCAATAAAAAATTAAAATAAAATAAAAAATAAATATACCTCACTCTAATGTCTAAACCTCACTCTATACCCTGAACCCTATATCATTTACCCTAATCCCTATCTTTTTTTATATAACTTTTTCTAAAAAATATCGCTACTAACCAAAGTCTAAAATAGTATTTCCTAGTCAATACAAAATTATAAAAAATATATCTATATATATCCCACTCTAAACCTCACTCTAAATCATAAACCCTGAACCCTAAAATTCATATCATATACCCTAAACCCTATCTTTTTTTATATAATTTTTTTCTAAAAAAATCACTAATTAACAAAGTCTAAAATATTATTTCCTATTCAATAAAAAATTAAAAAATAAATAAAAAATAAATATAGGGTAGTCCGTCCATCTTTTGACTTTTCTTCTATATACTTTCATTTGTTTAGTTTTTTTCTATCTTTTTTTATATAAATTTTTCTAAAAAAATAACTAATTAACAAAAGTCTAAAATATTATTTCCTAGTCAATAAAAAATTAAATAAAAATTAAAAAATAAATATAAGGTAGTCCGTCTTCCCTCTTTTGACTTTTCTTCTATAAAAAATAAATATAGGGTATATGAGATTTAGGGGATGAGGGTATACGAGGTTTAGGGTTTAGGGTATACGAGGTTTATGGTTTAGGGTATATGAGGTTTAGGGTTTAGGGTATATGAGGTTTAGGGTAAGAGGGTATATGAGGTTAGGGTTTAGGGTATGTGAGGTTTAAGATTTAGGGTATGAGGGTATATGAGGTTTAGGGTACGAGGGTATATTAGGTTTAGGGCATATGAGGTTTAAAGTTTAGGATATATGAGGTTTAGGATATGAGGGTATATTAATAAGCATTATTAATATTTTAAAAGTATAATTATTTTTTTTTAATTTATTTTTGAATTGAGATAAATATTTTAGACTTTCTTTGGTAAGGAAGTTTTTAAAAAAAATTATATAAAATAAGTTCGAAATTAACTAAATAAATGAGGGACAGACAATATCCTTCACTATGAGTATTTTTTTTTAATTTTTTTTTTGAATAGAGATAAATGTTTTAGACTTTTTTTAGTAAGAAAGTTTTTTTCAAAAAAAATATTTAAAAAAGTTAGAAAGTAACTAAACAAATGATAGTATAATAAAGAAATGAGGGACAAACAATATCCTTCACTATGAGTATTTTTTTTTAATTTTTATTTGAATAGATATAAATGTTTTAAACTTTTTTTACTAAGAATTTTTTTTTTCAAAAAGTTATATAAAAAAAAGTTAGAAATTAACTAAACAAATGATAGTATAATAAAGAAATGAGGGACAGACAATATCCTTCACTATGAGTATTTTTTTATTTTTTTTAATGTATTTAAATGTTTTAGACTTTTTTTAGTAAGAAAGTTTTTTTCAAAAAGTTATATACGTATGGGGTTTATCAATTATTATTATTATTATATTATATTTTTTATATCAATTATTATTATGTTATTAACTAGTATTTTTGTAGTATTTAGTGTTTACATTAATTATACAATTATTATTATTGAATAATTTTATTAATTTTTAAATGAATTAAATATTTTTTTAAAAAACTAAGTCTCAATATTATCATATCTAATTAATATTATAAATATGTGTTATTACTAATAACACTAGGAATAATAACTAAAATTAAAAGCATGTGAGGTGTCATTTACTCATTGGTTGTTATATGTTCACATGGATCCTCATAATGTATCCTCTATTTGATCTCAGCCATTCATTTGTTTAATATCAATGGCTCACAATTATCCAACCAATTCATTTAAAAACCTACATTACTCTATCCCTACATCTTATCCCCCAAAACAATCCCCATTCACATCTCCCAAACCCAAAGATCTGGTAACTCCCCCACCCCTTCCCCTTCCTCCGCCACACTACACAACCACCACCAACCCTGCCTCTGTCCTCCTCCACTTATTCATCCTTATCACCAGTCCTCCGCACTACACAGCCCATCCACCACCTCTTGAAGCCTGAACGGATGAGGTTTCTCTTTTTAACAGTCGCTGGTTTAATCGGCGGCGTCCTTCTCATCTCCAGCTTCATCGGCGGTGGCACCACCTCCGAACTCTTCTGCAATCTAGCCGGCGGCACAGGAGTCAGTTCTTCCAGATCTCAGTCGTCCACGGAGGGGATGCATCTCAACGCCATTCTATCCCACACTCATTAACTAAAGTTTGCTACTTGTGAGTATGCAATTAAATTGATTAGTGGTGGTGCAATTTCTATGAAGTTGAGTATGCTGCGGTAGCTTTTTATTGTTTCGCTGGTGCAATCTCAGTCGCCGGTTTATTTTCTTTTATTATTGATTTACCAAATTGGTAATTCTGTACATGGGTTGTCAAAGATAGTTGATTGGGGCTGGTCATACGGGTGTAGATTAGCCCAAATGATTCGGTTGGACTGACCTTTGGAGTTCTTGCTTGAACTGCTTTATGTGATTTTATTGATTTTTGTTTTTGTTGAAACTAAGATTCACATGAATAGATGGGTGGTGTTCTTGAATGGTGGTGATTGTGGTATTGGTGGATGGATGGTGGTGTATGAATGGTGGTGGGTCAAAGTGTATCTGTTGAAATATGAAGGATTGATTTGAGAATAAGAAAAGTTAAGTGACTAATTTAAGAATAAAAAAGTTAAGGGACTAATTTGAGAATAAAAAAAATTAAGGGACTGATTTGAGAATAAGAAATATTTAAAATATATTAATATATATTTTTAAATATATATATAATTTTATTTTAAAAAATGTCAATTTAGCGACGGAAATATCCGTCACTAAAATGGTTCGAAAATAAAACGACGACAATTTAAATAGAGACGAAAAATCCGTCGCTAATCTGTCGACGTTTATCCGTCTCTAATTTAGAGACGGACATATCTGTCTCTAAATTAGAGACGGACATATCTGTCTCTAATTTATTGACGGATATGTCCGTCTCTAAATTAGAGACAGATATGTCCGTCTCTAAAACAGCTACAAAACAACAATGCCCAATTTAGCGACGAACCTGCACCCACGAAATAGCTACGGAACAAATCCGTCTCTAAACACGATTTAGCTACGAAATCTTCATTTTAGCTACGAAATTTGCCGTCTCTAAAACGATTTTTCCTTGTAGTGTCTTTATCACAGATCTCCTCCTCATCCGGAATTAGCACCTAGAAGGGACAGAGCACCATCTGGACATGGAGACAACCACCAGGAGCATGAGGAACACAGTAGAGTGAATAGGCACAGAAAGAAAGGACCCACCGTAGCTCTCATTTCAGCATAGGGATTGATGCCAGAGAATTACTTCTTTTGAAAAAGAGACTAGATGAAATGGAAATGAGGAAGAAGGAAGTGGATGATGATGATACCAATGCCACTCGTCCTTTCTCCCAGAGGATTAATGATCTCCCTCCTAACCCTGCTCTGAAAATCCCAAGTTTTGATAAGTATGCGGGAACCACCAATGCACGGGACCATGTGCAAAGTTTTGAATCCACTGTGGCCCTCCTCACTAAGGCAGATGACATTCTCTACAAAGCTTTTGGAAGTACCTTCTCCGAAACAACCTTGTCCTGGCTTCGTGAGCAAAAGAAGGGAAGCATAGATAACTGGAAAATCATGAGGAAGAGGTTCCTGGACCACTTTGCTACATCAGGGAAGAGAAAGAAAAGATTGACATATCTTGCTAACATTGAGCAAGGGAAGAATGAAATGACTCTGAGTTACTACAATCGATTAAGAGCCATGACAGACTAAGTAGAGGAGAGCCTGAGAGATCGGGAGGTGATCGTTTGCTTTAATTCCGGACAGAGATCCGGATAGTTGATCTATGAGCTTTCTGCCAGGTAGCCTAAGTCAAAATCCGATCTATACAATGTGTCTTACGCCATAGGTATGGAAAAAGAGAAAAGTAAGAAGAGGTCTGATAAGCCGGAGATAGAGGCAGCTGGCACCCACCAGGCTTCCAATGGAAATGGCTACAAGGGGAAGAATAGAACTCGGGCTACCGAAAAAGCCGAGGTTTTTACCCCCCTCACCAAACCTATAGTAGAGATCATGCAGTCATGGTGAATCTACCAAGTCCGCGTCCACTCGATGAAATAACAAAATACACCCGTGACAACTCCAAATATTGTGCCTTCCACAAGGACCACGAACATGACACGGAGAATTGTATCTCCCTCAAGAGAATGATACAAAGATGGGTAGACGAGGGGAAGCTTGACCGTTACGTTATGAGAAAAGATAACAAGTGAAGAAGAAAGGAGGATGATGATGATGACAAGGAAGATGAAAGGGAAGACAGACCTCCTAGGTCCAAGCTCCATGTTATAAGAGAGGAGAGTGTCTCCAACAAGAAATTAAAAGACCAGATCCATCAGCTGAGTAAAGTCTACCCCATCCCCGCTTGGATTCACAAGGAATAGGAAGTCATAAGCTTCTCTCCTAATGAACTAGCCGAAAGTCGCGTGGCTCGCGAACAACCCTTGGTGATCAAAGGAAGGATTGACAATTGTGAGTTCGAGAGACTCCTCATTGACTCGGGAAGACTAGAAGGCTTCACCACCCACAAAGTCAGCGCTATGGGAACTATTGATTTATTACTAGAAGTGGGTGATCATCCCTTCCGAGCTGAGGCCACAGTTACATTCGTGGTTATGGACCTGGCAAGTGACTACCACGCCATCCTAGGCATTCCAAGTCAAGGAAAACTTGGGTTGGTCGCCTTCCTCCCTCACCAACGAGTTAAATTCCCTACACATACTGGAGTTAGATGCGTGAGGGTGACCCCCAAATCTTCTTGGAGCATGTCATGAGAAGTAGAAAAACATTCAGAAAGGTGGAGGTGGACACACCAGAGGAAAATATGAAAATCTCTAAGTCTGTAAAGACTACCAGCACCAGTTCTAGACTCAATCTGATTTTTGAAGCAGAGGATGAGAACCAAATGATCCTCGATATACATGAAAAAAAATGATACAGTTCTGTTCGTCCCGGATTTAACCCCTCATCTTGTTAGCGGCCAAAACTCGGGGGCCAACCCTGACCTGAGACAAGGAGAGCTTCCAGACGTAGACGAACTGGCGAAAATGGAAGACCTAGACATAAATGGTGAGGAAGGTAAAAGGATTAGAGAAATAATCATTGAAACATTGCAATTTCGAGACGGTCCAGAAATGGAGCCCGTAGATGAACTAGAAGAAATCATACTCAATCCCGACTATCCAGAACAGAAAATAAAAATTGGGGGCCAGCTCTCCCCAGAAGAAAGGGAGGAAAACATTGACCTTCTATAAATCAATCTGGATGTCTTCGCCGGGAAGGTCGAGGATATGAGGGGAATAAAGGAAGAGGTAGCTCTCCACAAATTGGAAGTTGACCCGTCTGCTAGACCTATCAAGCAGACAAGAAGATTTTTTGCAAATGAAAAAGAAGAAGCAATCAAGTAGGAGGTGCAGAAATTACTAAGTGCTGGAATCATTAGGGAAGAAACATACCCTGTTTGGTTGGCAATTGTTGTGATGGTCAAGAAACCTAATGGGAAGTGGCGAATGTGTGTAGACTTCACAAATCTCATTGCCTGCCCGAAAGACAGTTACCCTCTCCCCAGAATCGACAAGCTAGTAGACTACATTGCTGGACACAGAACTCTCAGCTTCCTAGATGCCTACTCTGGTTATCACCAGATAAAAATGGCAAAGGAAGATATTGAAAAACAGATTTCCAGGCAGCTGGAGGAATTTATTGTTACACTATGATGCCCTTCGGGCTCAAGAATGCGAGCGCAACCTCCCAGTGCATGGTCAACAAAGTATTTGGGGAGCAGATAGGCCACAACATGGAATCCTACATAGATGACATGGTCATCATGACTAGGAGTGGCAGTCACGCCCAGACTTGGAGGAAACTTTTGATAACCTACGAGCAAACAACATGAAACTGAATCCAAGTAAATGTGTGTTTGGGGTGACGACCTAAAAGTTCTTAGGCTTTATGGTATCAAAAAGAGGAATCGAGACAAATATGGAAAAATCAAAACCTTGACATGAAGAAACCTACCAACATCAAGGAGGTTCAAAGACTGAATGGAAGGATAGCTGCACTTGGGAGATTCATTGCAAAATCCGCTGAAAAATCGTTGCAATTCTTCAAAGTCTTGAAGGGGACCAAGAGCTTCTCTTGGACATATGAATGCTCAGAATCATTCAAACAGTTGAAGGAGTACTTAGGATCCCTTCCTTTGTTGAGCAACCCAGTTACTGGAGAGATGCTATACGTCTTCCTAGCAACCACGAACAACGCCATGGCTGCAGTGTTAGTCCGAAATGAAGGAACCACACATAAACCAATATATTATGTCTCCAAGGCATTATCAGATGTGGAGAGCAGATATTTTAACGCAGAAAAGATAGCCTACGCCCTAGTTATAGCGGCAAGAAAGCTACGTGCATACTTTTCTGCACATCCTATCATTGTGTATATGAATGCGCCCCTGAAGAAAATCTTACATAAGTTGGATTGCTCAGGACATCTCCTTAATTAGTCTATCAAGCTACTGAGTTTGATATCAGATACCAACCTAGGAAGACACTCCTAGCATAACCTCTGGTCGACTTTATGGTTCAAACCACCTTTATAGGTGAGCACGACCCCACCTCCCGTAAGCACAAAAAACCTGCAGGGGAAGAACCGACCATTGAGCTCCCAACCAACTGTTGGATCATATACACTAATGGTTCAGCTACTAAGGAGAGAAGTGGAGCTGAAATTGTGCTAGCAAGTCCCGATGGGGAACACACCATCTAAGGCATAATCAGATTTAAGTTCCCTGCCTCCAACAATCAAGCGGAGTACGAGGCCCTGATATTTGGCATTGAGTTGGCTTCCTTCTATGGAGCAACAAAAATCGCCACCTTCTGTGACTCCCAGCTCGTAGTCAAGCATATAAAGGGAGAGTATAACACGCAACATCCTATACTTACAAAGTATAAAGACCTAGTCCTAGACATGACGAAAAAGCTGGAATTCTTTGAAATAAGCCAGATAGGAAGGGAAGACAATCAAGTGGCAGATGTTCTATCTAAACTGGCTACTATTGACGTGGCAGATCCTAACTCTAACCCCCTCATAGTCTTTGCCAAAGAACCTGCCTACGAGAGATTGTAAGTAATGCTCCTAGATGGAGACAAGAGATGTTGGATAGATGACTATATGGACTTCATTGAGAAGAACCAACTCCCGGGTGATGAAGCGTGAGCTAGGCTCGTCAAGAAGAAATCAGTAAGGTTCACAGTGATGAACGGACTTTTGTACAGAAGATCATTCACAAAGCCTCTGCTGAGATGTGTCTATCCCAAGGAAATAGAAAATCTTTTGGCTGAAGTCCACGAAGGCATTTGTGGTGGTCAGACGGGGGCCAGAACCTTAGCTGAAAAAATCATCACGCTAGGTTATTATTGCCCAAACATGAGAGATGACGCGCAAGCCTACGTAAGAAAGTGTGAAAAGTGTCAGAGCAGTGAAGTAGACTCTCATAATACCTACGTGGCCCATTTGACTTGTGGGGAATTGACATCATCTGACCCTTCCCCCCACCCAAGGTAATTGCAAGTATGTGATTGTGGCAGTTGACTACTTCTCCAAATGGATTGAAGCAAAGTCCTTGGCTAAAATAACAGAGGAGAATGCAATCAACTTTGTCCACGACTTCATCTGGTGTCGCTTTGGAGTTCCACACACCATCATTTCAGATTATGGCCTTCATTTTTCTAAGGCATTTACAGCAGAGCTGAACAGAGTAGGAATCAGACACATTAAATCATCCGTGAGCAGACCACAATGCAATGGACAAGCGGATCCAACTAACAAGTTGGTGCTCACAGCCATAACTAAGAACCTAGAAGGAAGCGATGGTAGATGGTTGGACGAACTCCCCTTAGCCTTGTGGGCAGTTCCTACAACCACCCGGGGACCAACCGGGGAAACCCCATTCGCACTAACCTTCGGTTTTGAGGCCATGGCACCAGCTGAGATGGCTATCCATACAACTATAAATTCACAATATGATGATCAAGGCAACAAGTTCAAAAGATTCCTAGACCTGGATGAATGTACGCTTGCCGAAAAATAAAAATAGGAGTCGCCACGCCGTTTTTAAGGAAACATTGAAAACCTTTTGAAAAGAGAAAATGGGTTCGGGGGTCAGGTTACGTGTTGGGAAGAACCGAGAGTTCACCCAACACGCCTCGTCCGTGGACGAGTCTTTCTATGTTCAACATTCAAAACATCCAAATGTGTGTGCGAAGTGTGTATGACAAGATATATATAAAATGCACATTAATGCTTTATTTTATTGCTCAAGAAGGGGAATTACAACTTGTGAACCTTTTACTGTGGGAGGCCACATCCCACTTACAATGCCACAAACAACTTACAACTGAAATGGATCAGCTGCAGACTGGTTACATGTGTCGCGTGACACATGACCTTGGATGATCAGTTGTGTCATGTGACACATCGATGCCAGTCTGCAGGGACCTTACAATTCGAAATCAGGAACAACAGAGATTGATTCAAATCCCAACACAATACCAATTCAACTCAGAAACAATGAATTCACAATGGATTGATCAAGGGGATGTGGATATGGAAGAATCCAACCTCCCTTAGCCAATAATCAACAGATCCAACGAAATCACATCATGAATATCAATCATACCAAGCCAAACAAATTAAACAGAGAAATGGCAGTTGGGACTTGATAATTGGAGGCGGATGGAGCTCAATTATCAAGTCCAAGGAACAGTAATTGCAATGAAGCAAGCAAATGGCAAATATGAGATAGAGATGTAGGGAAGAGATTCGTTACCCTTGTAGTCCACACTCTCTATACCACGTCGGTATAGAGAGTCTTCAAATCAGCTTCGGAACGAGTTCAAATCCCAGATTGAAGTGGCTGTGAGGTTTCAGCGTCTGTGACAGGGGAAGAAATTGTCGTCAGACTTGGGGCAAATTGAGGGGAACGGTGAAGGATGATTTGAGAAGGAATTGGGTGAGGAAGGTTGCCGGTGAATAGGTTTAGGACAGGGGAGAGGGCAATCGGTTTTGGGGATAGCTCAATGGTGAGGATGATTGGAGAGAGTGGTCGTTGTTTTTGGTATAGAGAAACAGAACGCTCAGAGGATTGAAGGGGATTAGGTCGCCTGCAAATTGGTTTAGAGAGAGAGGACGGTCGTTGCTTGGCCGAAGTAGGAGGACGTCGATTTGGGTTGCGGTTTTGGGTATGGAGAGAGTTGGCGAGGAGGGGATTCAAGAGGTAATGGGGTGAGGTCGCTGTGGTGAGTTGAAGGAGAGAACGGTGAGGAGGATTGAGGGAGATCGCGAGGAAGGGTCACTGGAGAGAGATCGGAGAAGACGATTGTAATTGGTGAAGAAGAGCGAGCTATGGCAATTTGCCTTTAGAGAGAGAGGCATCGTTTAGAGAGAGAGAGAGAGAGAGAGTTGTGTGCGTTCCTCCTTTTGCAAATGACTGAATTTCTTATTTAAACGTAGCTTTGGGAAAATGCTTTATGTGTCGCATGACTTCTCGTATCCAATTTCCAAGCTTCAAGATGTCGCACGACGTGTCACGCCCGTAACTGTTTCTGGCGCCAAAACCTGCTTCTGGAACATTCCGAATTAATTCTTTAAAAGCCCAAAGTAGTTAATTCCCTGTAGGTCCTTTTGTCCGGGAAAAATACTAAAAAATACTTCCTTCGCGAGAAACTCATAAAATGTTTCCGGAAGTCTCAGAACGGACTGGGAATTTACCAAAACGCCCCTTAGTGCGATTTTGTCACATTAAAATGCACCTAAAAGTGTCGTGAATTGGATTGGCGTACTTACAGAGCCCCTCGGCAACGTCACTTTTGGAAAAAAATGAGGTTGTCGATAAAATAAGAACCAATCCCAATGAGTGGCAAGGGATAAGGCGGAGGGCTGGATGGTGATCTGGGGAGATCGGATGGCTGGAACTTTGGAGAAAGGATTCCTACGTATCCCTGGGATGGAATCAAGCCAAATCATAGTTAGGAGACAAGACTGACAAGAGGCAAGAAAGAGTAGAGATGTGCTTTCATACCTTTGCTGTGCTTACCTGCAGTTACTGGAGGGACTGATGTTACTGCGGGTGGCGAGTAGCTGCCGGAGGGTCTCATGCTACTGCTGGTGAAAGGTTGTAGCTGCCGGAGGGACTCATGCTACAACTGGTGGTGGCGAGTAGCTGCCGGAGGGTCTCATGCTACTGCTGGTGGAAGGTTGTAGCTGCCGGAAGGACTCATGCTGCAACTGGTGGTGGCGAGTAGCTGTCGGAGGGACTCATGCTACTGCTGGTGAAAGGTTGTAGCTGTCGGAGGGACTCATGCTGCAACTGGTGGTGGCGAGTAGCTGCCAGAGGGTCTCATGCTACTGCTGGTGAAAGGTTGTAGCTGCCGGAGGGACTCATGCTGCAACTGGTGGTGGCGAGTAGCTGTCGGAGGGTCTCATGCTACCGCTTTCGATGAAAGGTTGTAGCTGCCGGAGGGACTCACGCTGCAACTGGTAGTGGCGAGTAGCTGCCGGAGGGTCTCATGCTACTGCTGGTGAAAGGTTGTAGCTGCCGGAGGGACTCACGCTGCAACTGGTGGTGGCGAGTAGCTGCCAGGGGACTCATGCTACTGCTGGATGGTCTTCGTGGATGCCGGAGGGACTCATACTACTAGGTGCTGGTGAGTAGCTGCCAGGGGACTCACGCTACTGCTTGATGGTCTTCGTGGATGCCGGAGGGACTCATACCACTAGGTGTTGGTGAGTAGCTACCAGGGGACTCACGCTACTGTTGCTGCTGGGGATAAGTGTAGCTGCCGGGGGACTCACGCTACTGTTGCTGCTGGTCGTGGATGCCGGAGGGACTCACGCTACTATTGCTGCTGGGGATAAGTGTAGCTGTCGGGGGACTCACACTACTGTTACTGCTGGTAGCTTACTGGTTTTGCCGAGTGCGGGACGGTCTTTGTTGACGGTTGGTTGACTTTGGAAGTCCTGAACTTTGCCTGGTGGGACGGGAACTTTGCTTGCTAGGGAGCGGACTTTTGTTGGTGCTTTAGCGGCGAGGCCGGTGATACTGATGAGCATTGCTTGGGGAGACTGTTAGATGTGGAATCTTTGTCTCGGTTTTCGCTTCAAGGGGCAGTCCTTAAGACTTGATGGTGCTCAGTTGGTCATTGTACCTGCGGGGGTGGATGTAGCTGTCGGAGGGTCTTAGGCTGTAACTGCTTGTTGGGAGGTAGCTGTCTAGGGTCTCATGCTACCATTGATTCTGCTGGGGATAGGTGTAGCTGCCGGAGGGTCTTTTGCTACTGCTTGATGACCGTGGCTTCCGGAGGGACCTATACCACTTGTCGATGCTTGCTGGGTGGCCGTTCACGAGACGGTCTTTGCAAAATAGGCTTTGAAGTCGTCGAGACCTGTGAACATTGTTGCTTGGATACTGGGGCAGCTGGAGCTCTTTTCTGACAAGCATTGCCTGGAGGTTGAGGCAGCTAAGGCTCTTTCAGATGATACTGATGAGTCCGAAGGTGACGGGCCTGATGAAGACGATAAAGGCGGGGTCTGACACCTGCAGGATTTGGAATTCTTGTCCAAAATTGCGATTCGAGGAGCAGTCCTCACGATCAAATTATGATCACTTGGTTATAGTACCCTGCGGGGGGGAAAACACAACACTTAAGGCACTTTGCATTTTATTTGACTTTTTGCTTATGCATTATTAATCTTTGGTTGCACAAGTCCATCTCAGCTGGGGATGGAAGGGAAGTGGGGATTTTGCACGGCTTGACGAGCGAATATGTATGTAGCCATTATGCTATGATGGATTATGTATGGAACGAATGTGTATATATGATGGGGTGGACCCTCTTCCATGAGGTGGGAAAATGTATGAGTGATGGATGATAGGGCGCAACTAGGCAAGTCGGGGACGCTCCCGGGTGTACTAGTTACAGCAGATTGGTTCGTTGATGGTGAGAACAAAGTGTGTCGCGCGTCTAAGACAGTAAGCAGTAGAGAACGTGCAGAGAATGATTCCGGCTAGGCGAAGCCCCAGTTGATAGTGCAAAGCAAACCTGGAGGGGAAATCTGGTAAGGAGAGCCTGAGGGATACCTTAACCAAAGCCCCAACTTGAGGAAATTCCATGCAGCTTTGTCGCAGACAGAGTCATCTTGTGGCCAAAGAGGCAACTCATCATTTCAAACAGCAGTCAATCAGTCACTAGACAAGACTCGGAAATGTTTACATGCAGGGGCACATCTTTTGAAGGTGGGAATAGATCCCGATTCTGTGTATGACACACTCGCTTTTGGTTTGACTCTTTTGGGAGAGTATAAGCATCACAAGGTGTGGAAAGGTGTATGGAAGCCCCTACTGACCGAAACAGTGTTTGGCTCTATCTTTTGATGATGTAGAAAGAGAAGACTTGTCGAGACACTTGAAAACTTGTCTTATTCGTGATGATCACAAAGCTTCTTAAAACCCTTTATTGATGTTCGGGTTATTCAACCACCAAAGCCGTTATGAACAAATGTTTTTATCAATCCTGAGGAGAAAGCCCACTGATATCGAGAATCAAGCTCAGAAAGAGGGAATGAAGGATCTGTATATAGGTACGGCCCTTGAGGAGACCAGATTTTCTGAGATTTGTTTGTGATTTCGACCGGACCAGTTATGGTTGCCTACGTTCCCCTCCTTGGGAGGAGCTCAGGTCGCCATAGTTCGGGCTTATCCCGAATGAAGAGAATGAACGTTGGAATTCGAGGATATGAGGACCTTTGAGGATTTTGAGGATTTGGAGAATTGAAACACATGTCCTCTTAGAGTGTCAATGGGAGACACGGATGTGAAGCCCCAGTGGGATGTCCACGGCAAGTGTTTGCGAAGGAGAAATGAAATATGCTCACATAGAACGTCGAATGAACGGAGGGAATTTGCACAATCTTCGCTTGATGGTCTGAAACTGTTGTCCGGTAGGAACTGCGACTGGGTTTTAGGGTTACGATCAGCCCTTGGGTGATTTGGGATATCATGACCTCTTAAGACGAGAGGTCGGCTAGGCCTTTTGCTGGCTGAACCTCTAAAGATGAGAGGTTGGCTTGCAGGGAAGTGTTTGGAATTTCTAAGGTGAGGGAAAACTGTGGTTGCATCTTTGTTGCCTCTAAGAATGAGAGGTCGATCTTTTTTGCTTTTAGCCAAGGGCAAGGGTAATGGTAGTGGGAATATCCTCTGAAATTGAGAGGACGGCTTGGAATTGGTCAAGGTAGTGGGAATATCCTCTAAAATTGAGAGGATGGCCGGAATTGGTTAGAGGTAATGGTGAGGGACATCCGTGTTGTCTCTTTGTTCGCTTCGAGACTCCCTTTGAATAACGACGGAATCCTTTGACTTTTGCTTTTGAGAGGATCGCTGGGGACTAGGCTCTCTTTCTTTTCTTTTTTTTTATTCTTTTTTTTTTCTTTTTGTTCTTTTTTTCTTTTTTAGAGGAGAATTTCAGCTAGTCCCCAGGATGGATCATTGTTTTCCGTCGTTCTTGAGCTTGGAAATGGTCAATATTCTTCTGACTCACGGGAGTCTCCAGGATAGTCCCTCTTCTTATGACGATGGCTAAATGGGTTTCAAAACATGCCGATCTTGAAATGAAGGGATATTGTTTGGGTGAGGGTAAGGTGATGGTTTTCCTATGGGTGAAAGGTTTTAACCGCAGTCCCTACCGGATGATTCAAATGAGATTGAGCCTTCATTGCTTGCTTGAGCTTACTGGGGAAGATTCATGCAAATCCATCGAGCAATGAGATGGTGAGGGCGAAGGAAGATATGTGAGCACAGGAGATGCGAGATGGGGAGTTTGATAAGTCCCAAATTGAGAAGGATATCAGCCGATTTTCTCACTCAGATCAATTTAAATATTAGTCATTTCAAAGCATTAGTCAGTGAGCAGCACAAGTGATCATTTAGAATAAGACCATTTCAACTGAGTGTAACGCAGGTGTGCAAATAATGTCTCGAGTCTAGCAAGAAGAGAAACAAAGATTTTATTACTGCAAAGCAAAAATTGGTCCGACGTGGACTCGACAAACTCATGTCCGACAGTGGACATTCTAGATCCTACGAGGACTGCTTGACTGTATCCACTTCGAATGGGAGGAAGAGCGTCATTGACATCGATGGGGCGAGGACTCTTCTCAATCTATTTGTCATTCACAAGTCGTCCTCCTTAGCTTTATCAATCTGAGCAAGCAACCGGGCCTCCTGCTCACAAGGAAAAATAGCTTCAAGGGTAGCTCGCCACTTTTCGATGGACACACCCTTTGTACTCTGCGAACCCATGAGATACGAACCTCCAGACTGGTGGGCCATAATCTTCTCTACACTGAGCGTTTTGGATTCTGAATCAGATGGACGACCACTCGGGCACTTGAACTGCTTCCGCCTCGGGAGTATGGACCAATGAGCGTCGGGAACGAGAGCGCACACCCAACTTGCCGTAGCCTTGCAGAGGTGAAGAGGTGAGAGCATGTATAAGGCGGAGGATAGAGAACTTTGAGATGGTATGGGAGAGGGAAGAGTGGGAAATGAGACGGACTCGCGCAACATCTTATTAATATTCAAGTAGAAATTGGTGGCTTTTAAGTCCTATGAACGGTTGGGAAAGGATAAGCCTTTATTCACGCAATCTAGACCTCGGGGGAACCTAAGGACACATCATCCAAAAATCCACCAAATGTATTGATTCAAAATTAATAATAGGCGATAATACCTAAACAAAACCAAAGCATTTATGGGACAAACGAGCAGCCCCAATTTCTGGAGAAATTTGGGCAGCATAACGGGTATTCCTGAAGAATTTCAAGGAAAAATTCGGCATGACCTCTCGTCGGTGCACGTTGACAAAGCGACATGATCTCTCGTTAGAACATGCCATGGGAACGACATGTCCTCTCGTGAAACTATGTTGCGTTGGCAACATGCCCACACGTGCTAGGTTTTGGGGTAGGTAGGAAAGTTTATTAAAATTTTTGAAGCAATTCATTTTAGGGTATTTTTGAAAATGTTGTGTCAAAACCAACCGTTTTGGGTAAGGTTAAAAGTGTGGTGCCACCTATAACGCACTAGGGGGATAGGTTTAATTTCAGGCGCTCAAGCGTAGGCGAATTTCATGGCCGTCCGCGATGCCGTCAATCGCACCCGAGGGTTCTAGATCTACGTGACGTAGTGTGCAGATGACTAGATTCCTTTATTTTGCGAAAAATGATTTTTTTTTTAATTTTTTTTATTATTTAAAAAGGGTGATAAAGGAAAAACAACACACACATACACACCCCAAAGAGATACAATAATCAAGAATCATGCAATTTGATCACGAGGCAGCCCCACAATCACAACCTGTATCAAAGAAATCAAATCCTGCAGATTGACCATCTTCTGTCGCGTGACACAGGATAACCAAGGCACTCTCTGTCGCGTGACAGAAGGAGTCCCCTATCCAGAAACTGATCAAAAGCCAAAACAGCCCCAGCCTCTAAGCACAATGCAATATCTCAAGCCCCAGCACCAGTACAATCTCAACAGGAAGCAAGGAAGGGGGAGGGAATAAAGCAAAGCAAGTAATGCATTTATACACATATAATGCCACCAATAAATGCACACATAAATGAATGAAGTGAATGTTGAACAAGCAAACGAAAGTCTGACCCACTTTTGAAAAACAAGTTTCATATCCCCAGCGGAGTCGCCACTGAATGTACGCTCGCCGAAAAATAAAAATAGGAGTCGCCACGCCGTTTTTAAGGAAACATTGAAAACCTTTTGAAAAGAGAAAATGGGTTCGGGGGTCAGGTTACGTGTTGGGAAGAATCGAGAGTTCACCCAACACGCCTCGTCCGTGGACGAGTCTTTCTATGTTCAACATTCAAAACATCCAAATGTGTGTGCGAAGTGTGTATGACAAGATATGTATAAAATGCACATTAATGCTTTATTTTATTGCTCAAGAAGGGGGATTACAACTTGTGAAACTATTACTGTGGGAGGCCACATCCCACTTACAATGCCACGAACAACTTACAACTGAAATGGATCAGCTGCAGACTGGTTACATGTGTCGCATGACATAGGACCTTGGATGATCAGTTGTGTCGCATGACACATCGATGCCAGTCTGCAGGGACCTTACAATTCAAAATCAGGAACAACAGAGATTGATTCAAATCCCAACACAATACCAATTCAACTCAGAAATAATGAATTCACAATGGATTGACCAAGGGGATGTGGATATGGAAGAATCCACCCTCCCTTAGCCAATAAGCAACAGATCCAACGAAATCACATCATGAATATCAATCATACCAAGCCAAACAAATTAAACAGAGAGATGGCAGTTGGGACTTGATAATTGGAGGCGGATGGAGCTCAATTATCAAGTCCAAGGAACAGTAATTGCAATGAAGCAAGCAAATGGCAAATATGAGATAGAGATGGAGGGAAGAGATTCATTACCCTTGTAGTCCACACTCTCTATACCACGTCGGTATAGAGAGCCTTCAAATCAGCTTCGAAACGAGTTCAAATTCCAGATTGAAGTGGCTGTGAGTTTTCAGCGTCTGTGACAGGGGAAGAAATTGTCGTCAGACTTAGGGCGAATTGAGGGGAACGACAAAGGATGATTTGAGATGGAATTGGGTGAGGAAGGTTGCCGGTGAATAGGTTTAGGACAGGGGAGAGGGCAATCGGTTTTGGGGATAGCTCAACGGTGAGGAACGATTGGAGAGAGTGGTCGTTGTTTTTGGTATAGAGAAACAGAACGCTCGGAGGATTGAAAGGGATTAGGTCGCCGGTGAATTGGTTTAGAGAGAGAGGATGGTCGTTGCTTGACCGGAGTAGGAGGATGTCGATTTGGGTTGCGGTTTTGGGTATGGAAAGAGTTGGCGAGGAGGGGATTCGAGAGGTAATGGGGTGAGGTCGCTGTGGTGAGTTGAAGGAGAGAACGGTGAGGAGGATTGAGGGAGATCGTGAGGAAGGATCGCTGGAGAGAGATCGGAGAAGACGATTGTAGTTGGTGAAGAAGAGCGAGCTATGGCGATTTGCATTTAGAGAGAGAGAGAGAGAGAGAGAGAGAGAGAGAGCTGTGTGCGTTTCTCCTTTTTGCAAATGACTGAATTTCTTATTTAAACGTAGCTTTGGGAAAATGCTTTATGTGTCGCACGACTTCTCGTATCCAATTTCCAAGCTTCAAGATGTCGCACGACTGGTCACGCCCGTAACTGTTTCTGGCGCCAAAACCTGCTTCTGGAACATTCCGAGTTAATTCTTTAAAAGCCCAAAGCAGTTAATTCCCTGTTGGTCCTTTTGTCCGGGAAAAATACTAAAAAATACTTCCTTCGCGAGAAACTCATAAAATGTTTTCGGAAGTCTCGGAACGGACCGGGAATTTACCAAAACGCCCCTTAGTGCGATTTTATCACATTAAAATGCACCTAAAAGGTTCGCGAATTGGATTGGCGTACTTACACTGGACCTTGTAGATGAAAGAAGACTAGCTGCTCAGATGAGGATGGTAAATTACAAGCAAAGGACTAAAGCCTAACATGACAAAAGGGTCAACAAGAGAATATTCCAAGTTGGTGATTTGGTACTTAAAAAAATTGAAGCAACTGACTGGAAGGCTAACAAAACAAGCTCTCCCCAAACTGGGAAGGCCCCCAAGTCATTACTCAAATTATCAAGGAAGGGACCTACATAATGAAGACCCCAGATAGACATGAGCGGAAACATCCATGGCATTATGATCATCTACGAAAGTATTATCATTAGTTTTAGTCTATTTTTTAGGTAATAGATTAGTCAGTGTTAGTCTTTTCCTTTTCAAGTAAAATAGGATCGCAGTTTGATGTAATCATTTTCAGTTAATGAGGACTTAATTTTCATCAAGCAAATGACAAGCAAGACAAACACTGAAAGACGAGGAGATCCCTCCTCGACATCAAAGAGATAAATTCCCACCAATTTGCCTAAGACCTATGACCGAACGACCTTCCTCGGTCATAGAGAGGTAAAAAAATTAAAAATTACCCAAGACCTATGATCGAAGGACCTTCCTCGACATAAAGAGGTGAAACATTCAAAATTTCCTAAAGACCTATGGCTGAATGACCCTCCTCGGCATAGAGAGGCAAAGCATTAAAAATTACCTAAGACCTATGACCGAATGACCTTCCTCAGCATAGAGAGGTGAAACATTCAAAATAGCTTAAGACCTATGGCCAAACGACCCTCCTCGGCATAGAGAGGCAAAGTATTAAAAATTACCTAAGACTTATGACCGAATGACCTTCCTCAGGATAGAGAGGTGAAACATTCAAAATTGCCTAAGAGCTATGGCCGAATGACCCTCCTCAGCATAGAGAGGCGAAGCATTAAAATTTATCTAAGGCCTATGGCCAAACAACCTCCCTCGGTATGGAGAGATAAAACCAAAAAATAACCCAAGTGTCATGCCGAGGAACCAACCTCAGTCTAATGACCAAACTTGTAAACTTACCAAGTGTTAAGACCGAACGAGCTTCCTCGGTTTAAACAAATTAAACATGAATGACGAGGAGGACTGCCCCGGCTTCCTAAGTCAGTTTACATACATACAAAATAACAAACATTCAAGTCAAAGGCAGTTCAAATAGAAGCAGTTCAAGTAAATGAATAAGTAATGAAGATGACGAAGAATCGAGAAAAGGCATTTCCATTGATATAAAAGTGAAGTACAAAAGCCTATTCTATTACAACAAAAATGAAAACAAAATTACAAGTTCTTAAGCCTAATCATCCCCCTAGAGGGGGAGGAACCCAAGCAGGACGGCCAGCCTGAGCATCAATAGAGGAAATCACCTTAAGATCATTGCCGGAGAAGGGAACAAGGTGATGGAGAGACCGGGCAGCCTCATCGTAGGAATCTTGGCATATTAGCTGAGCAAGCACCTCTAGGTCGAGGTTGAGAGACAGATCCACTAAGGCCCTCCTGACCAAGTGTAAGTACCCAAGTATATTATGGCCATCTTCTCAGCCACTGCTTGTTTAAAAGCTGAGATGGCTTTATAATGAGCAATGGCACTTGCCTCCCTAGATGGGATGCTTGCCTCCGGGTCCTTCAACCGGGCAGCAGCAGCTTCCTCGGCCTCTTTCATGGCCTCAATCTTTTGCCTCTCCAGCTCGGCCTCCCTTAACCTGGCCGCCTCTTCAGCATGGGTTAATGCCGCTATGGCAACCCTTTCTTCTTCCTCTGCTTTAGCCTTAGCCGTTTTGAAGGTAGCAACATCATCTTAGAGGTTCTTGAGAAGCTCCACGCCCCTCTTCAGGTTGGCCTTATCCTTTTTCGCTTGCTCCTCAAGCTTTTGTTCGTGGACCTCGGCCGCCTTAAATTTGATTGCCTTATAGGCAGTGACCGTGGCAAGCTGTACATATGAAAAGAAAAGAAAAATGGTTAGCAAAAACACAAGTGTATGGAAAACCGAGCAAAGAAAAAGAGAAAAATGAGGAAGCCTACCTCACTTAGCAAAAGGCCTTTAGAAATTACCCGGATCGCGCGCGGGGGAAAGCGCGGCGAGCCATTGTCTTTCGCGGGTTTGGGACCTAGCTTTCGGGAAGGAGAGGAGTCGCCACGCGGTTTTGTATTTTGAGCCCAAACGTTGAGAATGGCTTGAAAATATGTATCGTTTTGTATTATGAGGCCAAACTTTGGAAATGGCTTTGAAAATGTATCGTTTTGTATTTTGAGCCCAAACTTTGGAAATGGCTTTTAGGACCAGAGATTGTTAGGTTCAGAGGTCACGTTATGTTTCGGGAAGAGTATGTTGAGATCACCCGAAACGCCTCATATGACGAGTCTTTCTACCTTTCTCGAAATTGTGTGCGTGTGTGTGCGTTGCATTTTTTTGAAAAGGGGGTCTTGAATGACAAGCTTAATCTTGGTTTGAATGTCAAACGTTGATTTTATGATTTCTGGAAAAGCGAGTGTTTGAATGACAAACGTCGGTTTTGGGGTTTTTTAGGAAAAAGGTGCGAGCGACGAATTTGAGTCTTTAGCTTGAGTGTCAAACGTTGACTTTTTAAGAAAAGAGCGTTTGAATGTCAAACATCGGGTTTTGAGTTTAAAAATGATCGTTTGGATGCCAAACGTCACATTTGCGCGTTTTGAAAAAGGAGCTCGAATGACGAACTCCGGTTTTGAACCGGGCATTACATTGTTAGCGATTTTATGAAAAAAGGCATTATATGAGATGCGGTCAACGAGTCATTTTGTGACTCGGACTTTGATAAATAAATACTATCACAAGCCAAATGGCTCGGACTTGTAAATGACAGTATTTAAAATGCGGTATCGACGGAATCAAACGATCCGGACATTAAAGATGCGATTGACGAGCCAAACGGCTCGAACTTGTAAAGGTGCATAACTTAAATGACAATATCGACGGATCAAACGATCCGGATTTTTGTAAATGACTATCACGAACCAAACGGTTTGGACTGTAAAGTTGCGAATCAACGGATCAAACGATTCAGACTGTAAATAACATAAACGTAAAGAACGGGGCCGGAACGCCGTTTTAACCCGGGATTACTTCTCTTACCGGAGAGAAGATGATCTTGGGGTAAAATGTATCGGACCTCGTAGACGGCGTTACGTCTACATTTTAATGATTTTGACCGAAGCAATTATAGCGTTTGATGCATAAATTGAGGTGAAACGAGTGTTTAGAGAGAGAGAGTGTGTTACCTATGGCTAGGGGTTGACTCTTTAGCTCGGTTGACGTATACGGGACACAGTTTGGTGTTTGAAAGGGTATTTTGAGTTTGTTTGGTTCGTGTTTGGTCGGAAAACGAGGTTTTCACACAAATCGAGACAAAACGGGGCTCGGGAAGGGTTGGAACTGGTTTGGACCGTGCAGTTTTGTGAAGAGAGATTATGTTTTTCCTTTTTTGAAATGTTTGACAGCCCTTGTATTTATAGGGTGAATTTGCAAAACAGTCCAGACGGACTCTTCTTCAATTTGGGGAGATTTTTTGGTATTTTGGAAAATTGGGGGACTTGTTGGCAATTCTGGTTTTTCAGGTAAAACAGTCCGGCCGGACAGTCATTCAATCTCAGGGGTATTTTGGTCTTTTCACCTTGAAATTTGATTGATGTTGATTGGAGGGCGTTGGCATGTGTGCCACGTGCCCCTGTGACTCACCTAGGCTAGGGTTTTTGTCCCGTTGTTTCCGATTTTGTCAGTTTTTTAAATAACTGTCCGAAAAATGTCCAAAACGCCCTCAAAAAGTCCCGAAAAGTGCGATTTCGGGAAAAGTTGTACTTTTACGTGTGATGAAGTGTGTTGAGTACGCTTTGACGTTGGGATGCACGGGGAAGTCCCGGGACGTCTCGTTGGCTTGAGAATGGGGAGTTTAACGGGTTCCAGTTAACCTGGAAAGGGCCAGTTAACGGATTCCACTTAACTTCTAACGGGTTCCGGTCTCCCTCTTATTATAAATACCTATCAAGTGTACTAGTTACCGTTGTAATAGTATGCACAAGCAAGGGTCGAATCCACAGGGACTAAAGTGGAACAAGTATATTTTTTTAGTGTATAAAAGTAACCAAAGGAAGGAGTTTGATTTGTTTGAATTATTAATCCTAAGAAAGCAAAGTAAATCAATTAAGGATAACAAGAGAACAAGGGATTTATGGATTGGGGATCATAACAATTATCACTTTATGCTATTTAAGTCATGTAAAAATAATTCAATCTCATTCTTGGGTTCGTTCACAAAAATATAGGGTTAAGATGTTAATATCTTTCGCTAGGTCAATACCAATATTAAAACCCTAATAACTCTATCGTGTTTATAACTTCCGCTAGGTTAATATAAACATTCAAGAGATTCTATTTAAATCACAAGAACATAAGAATCTAGATTTATATGAATTCCGCTAGATCATCAATTGAATTTACTCTTCTCAATAATGGTCAAATTACAAATCATCCACGCTAGTGCAATGGTTTATATCCAAATAAATTCAAGATATCAAAAGTATATTCTGCTAGGTCAATACAATTGATCTCAAGAACAATAGTTAAGAGTGTTGAGAAGAACAAGAACGAGAGAGAGATGTGAAGAATTAAAACCCTAACATAAAGATCCAATTTTTACTTACCTCAATCCACGAATCAAATAAATTAGCCTCGAATGACCATTAAAATAAATAAATAAAACCTTGTATTTGAATCTTCAATCCTTGAAAAAAACCTAAACTATGTAATATATGATAAGGGGGAAGAAAAGATAGAGAGATGGTATAAAAACCTAATCTAGGGTCCTTTATATAGGAGGAAGGAAGTAGGATTCTTGTTTTACAGCCAAAATAGGTCAATTTCCTAGTCAAATTAGGATTCTGTCGAAATCCGTCACAAATTCTGTTGCTGATTCTGTTGCTGATTGGTTTTAATTCTGTGATGGACTAAATTCGTCACTAAAATCCGTCACAAAGCCTTGACCGGCCATGGGCATGGCCGCTCCTGCCTTGGCCGCATGGTCGCCCAGTTTTTATGCCAAAATGGCGTGGCCGCTCAGCTCTGGTGCGTGATCGCTCGACCATTGGCCCTGTTTTCTTGGCCATGGCCTCCTTCTGGCCCATGCCTTGCGGCCAATTCTCGTATTCTTTTTATAAATGGTAAAGACAATTACATAACCGTACTAGTTATGAGTCAAAATAACTATAATCCTAGGGCATAACACCAACAACGTCCTCCTTATCTCAAGCCAAGACACCTTAGAATAGTCTCAACTCAGGATGAACGCCTACAAATAGTTCCCCACAGGTCGAGGCCCCTCTAAATTGATCTCACACATGAACTACGATCAGGCTTGATTCCCACTCGGGATACGTAGGAATCCTACCAAAGGGTCCACCCATCCGACCAACACGGTTACCTCACACACAAACTACGATCAGGCTTGATTCCCACTCAAATATGTAGAAATCCTACCAAATGGTCCAGCCATCTGAACAACACGGTCACCTCACACACAAACTACGATCAGGCTTGATTCCTACTCGGGATACGTAGGAATCCTACCAAAGGTTCCAGCCATCCGACCAACACGGTCACCTCACACACAAACTACGATCAGGCTTGATTCCCACTCAGGATACGTAAGAATCCTACCAAAGGGTCCAGACATCCGACCAACACGGTCACCTCTCACACGAACTACGATCAGGCTTGATTCCCATTCGGGATAAGTAGGAATCCTACCAAAGGGTCCAGCCATCCGATTGACACGATCACTTTCTCTCTCTCCCAACGAGCAGTCCAGATCAGGATTCTTATTTCTATCGATGACCCCACTTCCTTCATAAGTGACGTCGTCGAGGGCCTTCTGTAAGTACCCAATCCGGACCGCTCTCCTTCCGAGCATACGGGAAACACCGAGGATTCACACACTCATGATCCCGAAGACCTGTAACGTCCAAAAGGTCCAAATTGACCAGCCAAACCAAGGGAGGACCTTTCAGGCATAAAAGGGAATTCAAGGACTTTGCAGACAATAACAAAAATTCAAAAAACATGTCATCTTGCATACATGTCCGTACAGACACATGTGAAAGCATGATGTGTCCGTACGAACACTTATGTCAATTGGCCAAAATCTATGCAAAATCTCCATCAAGTCCACAATATTCCCTGAAATCCAGGAAAACCAAAAAATTGTATAATTACACAAAGGTACGTACGGACACTTTTGCAATTTTTGGTCCTATAAATAGAGGGCACTGCAGCCCATTTCATTCATGCCTCAACTCTCTCTCTTACCTCCCTACAGCCTTCAAGCAACTTTCTAAGCCCTTCTGGCCTCTTTCGGTCCTTCCCGAGGCCTCCCGAGCCATCCCGAGGTGCTCCGAAGCCCTCTCGAGGTGCTCCAAAGCCCCCTCGAGGCAATCCCGATCCATCCCGGTCCGTCCCGATTGACCTCCCGATGTCCCACAAACTCTATTCATCTCCAACCAAACTCCAATCACCCAAATGGCTCAAACCGATCCAAACCCGCGAGTCCAAACGAGTGTGAACGAGTGCTAATTAGGGGAGGTTCTGCCCGAGTGAGTGCATAATTTCTCTCCTCTTTAGATCCCCCGAGTGTGATACCGAGAGTTAATTAGGGAAGATTTTTCCGTTAGTGAGGGCAAAACCATTCTCCTCTTTAAACACCCTCAACCAAACACATCCCTCCTACAAACCCTAGAAAGATAGAGCTTAACCAACATTGGTGAGTTCTCCTTCCTCACATTTAAATACTGCTCTAAATTTCAGTCTTTAAATACATTACTGCTTTAAATTTACTGCTTACAATGTAGTCATTATTTACTATTCAGGTAGACCCAAACCGTCCAAACGATCCCACAAGGCCTTCCATTGCATTATGGAGGTTGACGGTGATAGCGGTTTGTTAATATTCCCGTACTATCTTTCAATTATTTACTTAATGCATTTTATTTAAAAGCACACACACACACACACACACCATTTAAAGAAAAGGGTACAGAAAAACTCGTGTATACGAGGCAACTCGGGTGGGCACTAAAAAATCTCTACCCGAGGCGTAACCTGACCTCCAAACTTAAAATCTCATCACACAACAAAAAAAAAACAAAAACATCATTTTCTCAATGTTTTGGGCATAATCAAAATGGCGTGGCGACAGTACAAAATGAAGAGCGGCAACAGCCTCCCAATGCGAGATGTCGTCCGCACCCCGGATCGGGTAATTTCAATCCCAATGATCAGACAGTGATAGGAACAAAATGGGTATTTAGAAATAAATTGGATGAGCCTAGAAAAATAACAAGGAATAAAGCAAGACTTGTAGCAAAAGGGTACAGACAAGAACAAGGTATTGATTATGATGAGACTTTTGCCCCTATTGCTAGATTAGAAGCCATTAGGTTGTTCCTTGCATATGCTGCCTACAAAGAGTTTAAGTTATACCAAATGGATGTGAAGAGTGCCTTCCTAAATGGAGAACTTCAAGAGCTATTATATGTTGATCAACCTCCCAGGTTTGAAGACTCCAAGAAGCCCAATCATGTCTATATGTTAAACAAAGCATTGTATGGCCTCAAGCAAGCCTCAAGAGCATGGTATGAAACTCTCTCCAAATTCCTACTTAGTGAGAAGTTCGAAAGAGGTAAAAATGATACAACCTTATTCATTGAAAAGCATAATGGTCATTCATTGTTAGTTCAAATATATGTAGATGACATTATATTTGGCTCTACTAACGAAAACTTATGCAAGAGATTTGAGAAACTTATGCAAAGCAAGTTCGAGATGAGCATGATGGGAGAACTAACTTTCTTCCTTGGACTTCAAGTTAAACAAACTCAAGAAGGAATCTTCATCAATCAAGCCAAGTATACAAATGATCTAATCAAGAAATTTGGCCTTGATTCTGCTCATCCTCAAAGCACTCTAATGGCTACTAATGTACATCTTGATAAAGATGAGTCTGGTAAGAAAGTAGATATGACACTTTACTGAGGTATGATAGGATCTCTACTTTACTTGACTGCTAGTATACCAGATATCATGTTTGTCGTATGTGTGTGTGCTAGGTTTCAAGCTAATCCTAGAGAATCTCACCTCAAGCTGTTAAAAGAATCATAAGATATCTTATGGGAACTGTTCACTTAGGTTTATGGTATCCTAGAGATTCATCTTTTACACTAATTGGCTATTCAGATGTTGATTTTGCAGCTTGTAGGGTCACAAGGAAAAGTACTAGTGGGATTTGTCAATTTCTAGGTCACCGATTGGTTTCCTGGTCTTGTAAGAAGCAAGCTTCAATTTCCACTTCTATAACTGAGGTTGAGTACATAGCTGCTGGAAGTTGCTGCTCATAAATCCTATGGATGAAGTAACACAACTGGTGGACTATGAAATTCCAAAAGAAGTTTGTCCCATCTATTGTGACAACTCCTCAACCATCTCAGTCTCCAACAATCCTGTACATTCCAAGACAAAGAACATAGACATCAAATATCACTTTCTCAATAATCATGTTGAAAAGGGTAATGTTGTTCTTTTAAAAGTTCATACTGATTATTAGTTAGCTGATATATTAATAAAACCCTTAGACACTAAACGTTCTGAATTCCTTAGAGCTGAACTAGTCATGATTGATATTCGTGGATAAACTGTGCTAACTTTGCTACTTGTGTAAGCTCTCAACTGATCAAAATGTGATATCCCCATTTTACCCCCAACATACCTTTACTCATCAACCTCAACCGACGGCAACAAGTTCTCAACCGATCATAACCCCCTGACCGATCGTAATCTCAACCGATTATAAGCTGTAACTGGTCAAGCCTTCAAAGTGGTTGCTCTCAACCGGTCACCAATGTTCAACCGGTTAATCAATTGCTCAACCGACGACGAACTGCGGCCGGACCAATCCATTTTAACCGGCGCGTCTGACACCTATTCTGTCCTTTCAGTCTTTTCAGCCGCTGTCTGACATAACAGTGAGTTGTTTACCAAACTTTGTTGTTGTTTACCAAACTTTGTTCCATGGGTTGATCAAAATTTTTATTTTTGATAAAAAAGGCAATCTCTGTATCATTCTTATTCATCCAAAAGGTTATCTCGTTGTACATTATTATGTTTAAAATTTAAATTGTTGCACACACATTCCTAATTTTTTGCTTCCATATTATGCATGCATTAAGTTCGTGTCCATTATCATATATTTTTTAGCAATAGTTAAAATGTTTAAACTAATTTTGCTCTTCCCCATAAAAACCCCTTCGCCTCCTCCCTTTTTTCTCTCCCTATAATAGGAAATCAAAAGCATATTTTTTAAGGTTTTCGAAACTCAAATTCTTAAACTCTCTCTAGCCATCTGCAATCTCTCTTAACTGGAAAGGATCATCAAGTTCTTCGAAGTTCATCAAACATTCAAACTTTTCTTCATCTCTTATCTTACCTGGTAATACTTAGAACACTTAGAATTTTTTCAAAAGGGATGATTTTTTTTCTTCATATTACAATGTTCTAACTTAAAATGTTGTGTTCTTGATATTTTATTTTTACAGATGGCTCCTAAACCAACCCCAAAGAAAAACATATATGAAGGTTACATTCTATCCTCCTTCTTCGATTCTAAGCAAGGAAAGCTGCTCAAGGCTATTCTTTCTGGTGCTGGTGTCTTGTGTTCTTATTGACAAAAGGGTCTGAGGATATCTACTATGAGCTTGTCAATGAACTGTTTGAAAATGGATCTTTGGATGATAATGTAAAGGCTGGAGAAGTGGCCTCTATTATTTCTACCGTTGCTGGTATTCCTGTCACCTTCTCCCCAGCCTCCATCGCTGAAGCTTTCCCAACCCTAGCCTCAACCGATTCATCTGTTGTTGTTATGAAGAACATGAAGTTAGCTTGGTCTCAAATCAAAGGAGATGAGCCTTACATAATCGGTGAAGGCAACAATAAGGCTGACCTAGATCCAATCAACTATGCCTTGACTGAAATTGTTGACTGTTGCATTATCTGCAGGTTTGGATCTCATCATTATATTACTATGATACAGTTTGAAGCAATGACTTCCATTCTCCTTCAGAAGGAATTCAACTGGTGCCCATTCATCTATAATTTCATCATTATTGCCTTTAAGAAATTCCATAAGGAGAAGCCACTTGCAAGAGCCAACAAAGCCAGACCATGCCACTATCTCTTGGTTAGAAGGGTGTTGAGGAAGAACCCAACTATTTTGGCAGCTTCAGCCGGTCATCCTAGCTACCCTCAGTCATGGGTGAAAGCCTTTGACAAATCTGACTGGGGGAGAATCTCAAAAGAAGCTACCATCTCAATCGGTGAAGCTTCAACCAGTGCTCAATCGATTGAGAAGAAGAAAGAGTCTTACAAGCCTAAGGTAAAGTCAACCGCTGAGCCTGAGTCCTCTAAACCATCTACCTCTCTACCGGTTAAGAAGAAGGCAACCGATCCATCGGTCAGCAAACCCAAGCAGGTCACTGCCTCTTCCCAACCGATTGCCTCCTCTCAATCGTTTGCCTCTTTAACCTCTCCACCAATAGTCAGACCTAAAAAGACTGTCATAAAACAAGCCCCTCTTCCCCAAGTTCAAAAATTCTAAACTCCTTCTACCTCATCCTCCCTACCAAAATCTAAACCTATCCCAAAATCCTCCACTCAGCTAGCCAAAGAAAATGCTGAGAGAAGAAAATTAATTGAAGCTGATCTTACCACCTTTGTTCCTTTCATCCCCAATCGGTTGTTCAATCACAACTTCTTGACCAGTGATGTGAGGGCTCTCCCCGACTCCAGGACCTATAAACTCGTGTCCCAAGCTGGAGGGTCCCCAAAATCCACCTTAAAAAAAAACTTTTCTTTATTAACTGGAAAAGTATAATAACCCCTTTTTCAAATCAATTTCAAAATAACCCCTCTACATGAAGGTAATATATAAACCTGCTTTCAAACCATAACCTGTTTAATACAACCAGTACAAATATATAGGCTTTCACAAGCCAACTTTAAAACAAACCAACTCCCATGTTTAATTACAAAACAACATACTGAAAACCTGTTTATAAAAGTTTTATATACAAAACTTTTCCCAAAAGAAACCTCAATCACGACCCCCAACTCCCAGCCACAACATACCCTGACAACCCAAAAGATGTCCAAACTCCTCTCCGGCCTCACCAGTCCGGTCCTCCTGTCTCAGCGGGATCTAAAACAATAAAGAGAGAAGGGGTGAGAATAAATCTCAATAAGTTATTATGCACGCAAAAATATGCCATATAATATGCAACACGTAATCAGCTCATAACCACATTGGGAAAACAGTAAACACTTTACGTTACCTTTCCCGCCTGAATAATCAGTTATATAAAACATATAAGCTTTCCAGCTATCTGTAAGGCGGTTGGCACGATACAGAAGTGTCCAACTATAATGTAATTACTCCCATCTATCTGTAAGGCTTTTGGCACGATACAGTCCCACATCAAGTGGCCAATCCCACATCTGTAACCACAGACGTGCCATGTCACAATATAATGTAACATTCCCAGCTATCTGTAAGGCTTCTGGCACGATACAGCAGTGGCTAATCCCACGTCTGTGGCCAACAGATGGGCCAAGTCATAGGTATAATGAAATTCAATCACTTATAGAACAAATCTATACTTGATTGTATTCCACTATACACATAACAACAGTTCATATAACCATATTCAAGTACATAAACAGTTACTTGACAATACATCCACACATTGGGATATCAATATATAACATGTTAATATTAATCATGTCAAACCATTTCCACAGTGCAACTTATCTTGTAAACACTATTGAATAATACCAAACCAATAACATGGTATAATACTCATGCTCAAACCAATGAAATAGTGCAACACGTATTTAAACACAATGTGCACAACCAACCATGAATATGCAATCACATATGGGCACAATGTATATCAAGTAAGCCCTACATATTCATGTCGTACTATTACACACCTTCTATAAAGGTTCCATAACAATTTACCAAGTTTTATCAACTTTGGTTCAAGTTCCACAATTGCCTTTCAACCATTTTCAGGATAATATTTAAAGTCCTTCCCAATATCAATTTGGACCATTTAAGGTTCCATTATATAGTACTAAAGTTGTACTCGAGTTATAGTCACAAAGGGACTAAATCCAAGCTAGGTTACTTAAGGTTACAAGCTTGCAAAGTCAATATCAAAACCTGTCCTGGGCAAGAAGTCTTGCCTATGGCACGACTCGTGCCCAAATTCCGCACGAGTGCTACAATTTTCACGACTACCTTATATGAGTAAAAACCCAAGGGCCATGACTCGTGCTCCAGGGCACGAGTCGTGCCCTTGCCCAATTTTGGTTACTGATGCTGAACCACTTCAGCAAAGACAAGAACAATACAAGTCTCCTTTCCAGCTACAACAAAAAGCCATAAACCAACTCTAATAGCAGTATCTGAGTTGCACAACAATCAAACATACTCCCTCCATGCCATATAACATATATAAACCACAACCATATCAAATCCAAACCAATTACTAAGGCCATGGATTCAAAGTTCAACCCAACTCATTTTCTTTCCATTTCAACATCAAAATAAAATGATCCAACATTACCAAAGATCATTTATACCACATAATAACATCATTTACTTGGTATGAACCATTATTTGAACAAAATCATAATAACTTACCAAAATAGGCTGAAATAAAAAGATGATTTGATCGGCTCTAATTGTTCAACTCAACTCCCTGAGCAATAATATGCGATCAGAATCAAGAACGGAGCGGCGGTTGAATTGATACAAATTTCCGAAGGTAACCCTAGGTTATAAGATGAAACGTAGGGAGAAAGATACTGAAGGAGAGAATGAGAAGGTTCTGGGGAAGAAGAGGTTATTTATATAACATAATTACAGTTGAGCTCCTCCAAGATTCACTTCCTACGATCCACTACCTTAAAGTTACATTTAAACTTTAGCTCCTCACTACCTTTTATAACATTTCAATTAAAATTTCAAATGTTATAACTTTAACACATAATTCCCATTTGGTCCATTTAGACATTATATAATTAAATTTACTTTATTCCCAACCTAAATCACATAAGTTGGCCAAAAATATAAAAATAACCACATAACAGTGCAATGATCATATAATGTCTACCATGAGATGCAATGCACCCCACCCCCACGTGCTCCATGTGTGCCCAAACGATGCCTAAGTTTAGGGTCATGACAAGTGAGGTACCCATAACCGGTCATGCATCAAACCCATCGGTTAGGAAGTGTCAACCCATCAGAAACCCTACCTTCCATATCTTATACGATAACCATTGGGCTGTTCAAGATAAGCTTATCCATTCTCCCAAATGGGTTTATCCAATTGATCATCTACCCCCATTCCTCAGGAAACTTCTACAATTCCATGAGCTGTGCAAAGAATCTGTTCCTGCTGGTGATATTCACAAGTATGTTGACTTTGAGAATACCCATGAAGAAAAAGGCATCTACTTCAGCAAATACTGCCAACTGAGTGAGTATGATGCCTCCCTATCCAAGCAGAACCTTCCGAAGCTCTACAACCGATACTTTGACATGCTTCCCAATCTGTGGAATGCCATCTATCTAGCTCAAGATCGAGTGCGTCAGGATATGATGGTTCATACAGTGTTGACTGACTTTGCCATGCTATATGGAGTCCAAGACACTTTTATGGAATTTGACCCCTACCAGTTGGGCAGATATGAACATCCTGAGGATCTTCTTCCTCTATTTGATTTAGAACCAACTGGCTTTCTCCAGATGATAAGTACTAGCTTTCTCCCGGCAGAAAGTCCTGGCTTTTTAACAGGCATAGAAAAGACCTGGCTTAAAGGTGTTGGGCAAAAGTTGAGCAACATTGGAACTAGACAGTTTGGCCAAGTGGTCTAAGACACAAGATTTGGTTTAAGGCGGTTTGGGTTTTATTCGGTATGGTCAAATGCGGTTTGATTAGCGCGATTTTGATTAGCGCGATTTTGATTAGCGTGGTTTTGATTAGCGCGATTTTGATTAAGCGCGGTTTTGATAAGTGAGGTTTAGGCCAAGTGAGGTTTGGTCGCGAGGTTTAGGCCAAGTGAGGTTTGGCCGCGAGGTTCAGGCCAAGTGAGGTTTGGCCGCGAGGTTTAGGCTAAGTAAGGTTTTGACCTTGGCGTACAAGTAAGTCGCCACAAAGCTAAGTAAAGCTGAAGGGCGAGAAGCATAGCTAAGGAGTAAGGCTGCCTAAAGACAAGCCTCACTCTTTTGAAGGGAGCAGTATATATATAGAAATAAAGGTCATAAAGTGAATCTTTGATAAGCTATCGAATCAAAAAGGTAAAATATCAAAGCAAAGTAAAAGCAGGCACATATAAAGTAAAAATTCAAGGTAGAATAATGAACACAAAAATGAAAATTCAAAGCAAGTTAAAGAAAGTAAAGTAATGCCATTCAAGTTAAGGCTAAGGTTAAGTCGCAAACCGCGACAACCAAAGTATGAAAAGCGAAGTTAAAATACAAAAAACTAAAATTGATTTAGTATAGACCCAGATCAGATTGAATTGTTGAAAAGAAATCAAGAGTCAAAGGGATCGAAGGGTTTTTGGCAGAATTGTCGAAACAAATTATAGGGAAAGAAAGTTATTCGAAAGTCCAGCGACCAGGTTTCATGTCGCTGGCATTTATGGATCTGTGGCGTATAATGTTGGCTCTCGTATGATTGGTTTCCGCATATTTTACCGACCGTAATTTACAAAAATGGGAAAGAGAAAATGCAAAAAGTTGAAATGAAATAAGAAGTCAGTAATGAAAAGTGTTGGAAAGATCAAGGAACAGGCCTATGTTTTGTACTAGGGAAATTGACTCGATGTGATAAGCTATATTTTGTTATGTATACTATTTTACTCCTCAACTCGATCATGAATAATCGAGCTAAGGAGTCGGGGGCTTCTGATGTGCCATAAAAAATATTTTGCCCCATAAGTGTTTACCCAACCCAAGTTCGAATATGGTCTATATGGGTCCCCATTTCGTGAGGATCTCGTCAATTGCTTGATTCTCGCATGGTGGTTCTCGTACCTCGGCAAAGGTTATTGTTCTGGTTGTCGCCAAAGTTATAATTATGGTTTGGTTCTCCATGATATATGCTATATGCCGCATGTTATAAGTTTATGATTATGGTTCTAGCCAAAGTTATGTTTATAGTTATGGTTCTGGTCCTGGTTCTCGCCAATGACTTGGTTCTCGCATTTTGTATGTCGCATGTCGGATGTTGGTTACCGCATGTCGGATGTTGGTTGTCGATGTAGCATGTCTGATGTTGGTTCTCGCAAGTCGGATGTTAGTTCCCGCATGTCGGATGTTGGTTGTCGATGTCGCATGTCGCATCTTGGCTCTCTCAGCATGCTGATGTCTCCAGGAGAGATCCATGCCATATGTCAAGTTGACAGCCTTAATCTTATCCAAACGTAATCTCATGAGAGATATCCCTCCAATAATGGCGTGACACGTGTCAAGATAAAGTGATAAGGATGTTGACTTGTCATGGATATAAATACTCCCTCAATCCATTTTGCAAAGGTATGTGAAAATTATAAGCTTTCTCTCTCCTCTCTCTCTCTAGAAATGTTTAAGATTATGTCAATATATGTTATGAATCAGATTGATGATTCTCACGCCGGAGGGTTTTGGGGGGAAAGGCCCCCAACCCCTAACGGTGTTTTATCTTGTAGATCCCACATTATATCGGACCCGAGGGCGTTCATCCGGATCGGACACCGTTGCTACCCCCGGTCAGTCCTGTGCAACCATTTTGGCATGGCAGCATCAATTTGCTAATGTGAGTTGTTTGTTCAATTTTATTTCATTTAAAGCTAAGACTAGTGTGATTTGTACATTTCTGTGTTGATTTTTAAGAAATTTAACTATTGTGTAGCAATTCTAAACAAATTTCTTGTTGAAATTGGTGTGATTTGTAGCAATACATTGTTCAAATTAAACTAGGGTTTAGTTATGTGTTTATATAAGAAATTTAAATTAGGCATCACTTAAAATAGGTTTCAAATTAGTTTGATTTGTGCATTTCTTTATTTATATTTTCTTTTATAATGTAGTCTAAACTGGTGGTATTTGTGTTTCAGGCATCACATGGTTCACATTTAATTTGGGCTAAACATTTAGTAGAGAAATTATCATTTAGGCATGGTGCAGAGCTCCGTGAGAAGTTAGATCCGAGGATAGAGGAGAGACTAACAGTGACAGGGTTTTACGGGGTGCATAAATTAAGCTACTCCAAGTATGATGACATTTGTACTAGGCTTTAGTTGAACGATGATGTCCAAAGACCCACGGTTTTCACTTATGTGTTGGGGAGATGACTATCGCCCTGGAGGATGTAGATCTTTTATGTGGCCTTCCTATTGATGGACTAGATGTCACCAATTTAATTAGGAAAAATACATAAATATGCCCCTTAACTTAGGCTTTAGATGCATATATGTCTCCAACGTCGATTATTATCATCCTTGCCCCTAAACTCATTAAAAATGAGAGTATAATTGCCCTTGATTAAAATTTCATCCAAAATAGGTCTCTAACTTATTGACATTTTCTCATGTTAGTCACTAACCTTTTTTCACTTTGGCAAAGAATATATTTATATAATTTTTTTGTTATTTGACATAATTTTGATAATAGTTAAGATTTTTATTAATAGAGATTTTTTAGAATACTTATTTTAATTTAAAAAAAAATAGCAAAGATTTAAAAAAAAAAAAACATTAATGTGTATCTCTTATTTATTTTATGACTGATTTAACATTTATTTCCTCTAACTACTTCTATTTCATATAATTATGTTTATCAAATAATTTGATTTTCTTTTTAAGAAAATAAAAATAATCAATTAGAAATGAAATTATTTTTAACTTTTTTTTATGGTGGATTGGTGAGATGGTGATGGTGGCAATGTTGTTGATAAAAAAAAGTTCAAAATACTTTAATTTTAACATATTGTTTTTTATTTGCTTAAAAAGTTAGAATATTTAATAAAAAAATATATTAAGTAGAAGTAGTTAGAGGTAATAAATGTTAAATAATTCATAAAATAATTATTAAGAGATTAACATTATTTAAAAAAAATAAAACTCTTTGCCATTTTTTTTTAAATTAAATTATTCTAAAACAGTCTCTATTAAAAATAATTCTCAAATATTATCAGAATTGTGTTAAATAATTTAAAATATGTTTTTAAAAATAAAAATATTATTTTTCCAAATGAAAAAAAAGGTTAGTAATTAACATGAGAAAAGATCAATAAGTGAGAGACCTATTTTGAACAAGTTCATTCACTTAATTCACAGTTTACCCCCTTCAACGTCGTATTAATTCAATATAGGTCCAAAAATCTTTAAATTTTAGAAGAAATTTGAATGGAGAACAAATATACTCATTTTTAATGAGTTTAGGGACAATGATGATAATAATCGACGTTTAGGGCACATCTGCATCCAAAGGCTTAATTTAGGGGCATATTTACGTATTATCCCTTTTAATAAAACACAAAAAGTGGGATCATGGATTGCTTAATGTGAGTAGCTATTAATGATTGTACTTATAGTCTCGGACATGAAAGGTGGTACATTGTTGATTAAGTGAGTTCTAGACCACTTCACTTAATTCGCTGAGCTTCAGCCAGATGCCCCCGAGTGATGGTTGACATGTGAGACGAGCTTATATTTTCTTGTAATAATAGAGTGAAATGGAGGAAAATAATTTGCAATCCCATTATCACCATCGATGGGAAATGGGAAATATTTGCAATCCCCATGGTCAATCATCAGATGAGGATGTATTCAAATAACATGCAACTGAACATTTGATTGATTCACGTCAATTGTCTTATATAACTTGTCAATCAATTTATTTTAGCACCATCGAGTTTGAGCCCTAAGTGCACACTTTAGCCCCTTTTCAAATTGATGACCTTCAAATGGATGTTCATCATCTCCTCCTCAATAGCACATGAAAAAAAGTGAAACCCCATTCCCAATTAACCTACAAAATGAAATAGAGTGTCGAAACCCTAATTTTAACTTTATCACTAAATTTACAAAAATCATCAAATAAACCCTAATTTTCATTCTCTATCACAAATAAAAAGTAGGAGATGGATTGAGATATACCTGGATTGCTTTTATCTTCTTATCCCACACCAAAAATGATGAATAATGTGAGAAAATAGAGTTCAACCAAAACTCTTATCCCTTTTCAGTTTGAGTGAATTGTGTGTAAATGGGAAACTGAGAAAACAAACTAGAATTTATGTTTGGCATGCTAAAATATCTACTGGTAGTAGCGACTTCACCTTAAAACGCTACTACCGTAGCATTTTCTTCTTAAGCTAATCCGACATGGTTAATTAGTTTAACTGAAGTCGCTTTTACGAATGGTGATTTCATTTTAAATAAAATTTTCAACATTTTCCTTAACGAATTTCAGCATTTACAAATCAATAAGAAAAAAATAGTAAAGTCACTAGTGGTAGTAGCAAATTCAATCTGGTCAAAGTTGAAGTCGCTATTACTACTAGCGAATTTACCTAAAATGTATAATCTGGTACATAATTTCCCAACATTGACATTTTGATGCCTACTTATTCAAAAAAAAATTATTTGAAAAAAAATTCGTGAATTATGTCTCAAAGGCTTTTAAATTGGAAAGAATATGCACTTAACTAAATTGTAGAAAATATTTCCTATCTCATGACACATTTTCTTTTTAATTTGTCCCAAAATAAATGTCGCTACTGAATATAAATATGAAAACATTTTTAGAATAAATTTTAATGCGATACTCATAATATATAAACAATATAGTATCTTTAAAAAAAAAATTATTAACAAGTTAAATATGACATTAATTTTGAGAGTATATTGAAATAAGTGTTTAAAAAGAAATATGATATAAGTTGCACAATTTTTCGGTGAGCAATGCTAGAGGTAAAAATAAGTCTCACAAAAATCTGGTCATGAAAACGGTTGTGATTGATTGATTGATTGATTTGTTAATTAATGAATAGCAGTTTTAACTATTTATCTACTTTTATAGCAGTTGTCAGTTTTAATAGCTACTCCCTCTCCCTCTGTTCCGTCTGAAAGGGCATAAATTTTTTTTTTTGGGCATTTCATTTGAAAGGGCACAATTCAAAAATGATTTTTTTTTATTACTTCTTTATTTGTTTGTGGTATCCACTTGTCATACTCTAACAATAAATATCCACTAACTATTTCCTACTCCACTTTCTCTTTCCTACATCGCCTTTCACTCACAACATTTATTCAACTATACACTTTTTCTATTTTCTACATGACTTTTCTTAATTTCCGTGCAAGGTACAAATTTTGCACTTTCGAGTGGGACGGAGGGAGTATATTTTATATCATCATTTTCAAAAGTAGGAAAATTTAATTAATAAAACTAATTCTCGTCATTTTAAAGGGTAAATTGGTCATTTTATATGCTTTTATTCCACCCCCACCCCCCACCCCCCTCCCAAATTTTTTTTTTAAAGGGTAAATTGGTCATTTTATATGCTTTCATTCCATTCCTATAATTTGTATTTTCAAACCAAACATGATTTACCAAGGAATTGAATAACAATTCCATTTTATTCCGTGCCAATCAAACGGAGGGGTTGACCAGTTTTTTTCCATTTCAATTCCTTAAAAAATTCAATTCCATTGACAATTCCATTCCTTCGCTTTTTTTCCACCAAACAAACGCCCCTTAGGTGGCGTTTGGTTGGAAGGAAAAGGGGGGAAAGGAATGGAAAACTCCCCCTTTTCCATTCCTTTCCTCCGTTTGGTTCAAGTTTTTAAAAAAAAAAATTCCGAAGGAAAGTTGAATTCCTTCAAATGAAGGAATTCAACTTTCCTTCATAAAATCGATGGAAAGTCCAATTCCTTTGGGAATGGAAAAAAAAATTTTTTTTTTTGACCAAAATACCCCCAAACCCTACCCACCCCTACCCCCTACCCAGCCCTTACGCCCCCCCCACCCCCCCACCCCCCACCCCCACGAATTTTTTTTTTTTTTTTTTTTTGCCTACCCTCCCCACCCTACCCCCACCCCCCACCCCCACGATTTTTTTTTTTTTTTTTTTGCCTACCCTCCCCCACCCTACCCCCACCCCCACCCCCACCCACCCCCACCCCCACCCCCCACCCCCACGAATTTTTTTTTTTTTTTTTTTTGCCTACCCTCCCCCACCCTACCCCCACCCCCACCCCCACCCCCCACCCCCACCCCCCACCCCCACGATTTTTTTTTTTTGCCTACCCTCCCCACCCTACCCCCCACCCCCACCCCCACCCCCCACCCCACCCCCCACCCCCCACCCCCACGAAATTTTTTTTCGCCTACCCTCCCCCACCCCCCACCCTACCCCCAACCCCCCACCCCCTCCAATTTTTTTTTTTTAAAGGGTAAATTGGTCATTTTATATGCTTTCATTCCATTCCTATAATTTGTATTTTCAAACCAAACATGATTTGTCAAGGAATTGAATGACAATTCCATTTCATTCCGTGCCAACCAAACGGAGGGGGTTGACCAGTTTTTTTCCATTCCAATTCCATTACAATTCCATTCCATTGACAATTCCATTCCTTCACTTTTTTTTCCACCGAACCAAACGCCCCCTTAGTCTCAAAAGGACCGGCCCATCTATCCCTCCACAACGATCTCCCTGTTGCCCTAGCCAAACTAAGACTAGAGCCTCCTGAGTGCGCCGCAGACCTCTGCTTGTCGCGTCTCTGCCTCGGTGCCTCCTGACCCTCCTCCGAATCCCCATCATCACCGGTAAGTTTCGTGTTTTTGAACCCCTTTCTTGTTCCTTCATTTGTGAAATTGCTGCCCTGATTGCAGAATGTGGAATTGTGGTTTTGTAAGTTTTGAGATTTGAAATGGAGATTGCAGTCCTGATTTGAAATTAAAACTGTAATTTGTTGCCCTAAGAATGTTGAAAAAAACCTTCTTTTGCTTATCTGTGGGGTAGGGTGTGTAGAAGTTAATTCATGGTCTGATGCATAGTTTTTCTACTACCCCTCTTCGCACACACAAAACCCTAAAATTGTATTGTGGTACTTTCAAGGTCATTTTCCCAGTGAAAAAAATTAGAGGCTGACCAATGATGGTGGGGCTGTGGGGTAGGGTGTATAGAAGTTAATTTATAGTCTGATGCATTGTGTTTCTTCTACCCCTCTTCGCACACACAAAACCCTAAAATTAAAATTGTGGTGCAATCTAAGTGGAGACAGAATTTTGTATAAATACTTGACAGGCCGGCCCTACAGTATAAGCCAAATAAGGCACCTAGGGCCCCCGGAAATTTAGTTGAATTTAGGGCCCCAAATTTCTAATGTTTCTATATATAAAAAGCTTCCGTTTTTTTCTAAAGATAGTGTTTGTTCCCGTGGTTAAGGGATTGCTCATATCCCTTGCATACTTGGACCACCCAGGTTCAAATCTCCTTGTGGGGATACGTCTTTTTCTTAACTATCCTTAGATATGCTTTTTATTTTGAAAATATTACAATTAACAAACAAGAATATCAATATTTTTTAAATTTCTTTGCAATGATATCAACCAAATCTAATTACGAACGTCAAAGTCCAAATCTCTATCTTTTTACTAATAATCATTTACTATTTCCTTTGTTAGTCTACTGTTCCATTTAGGTTCCAACTGTCCAAATTTGATAAGCCCTTAGAAAAGGTGAAAATAAATAAATCCAATAGAAAGATGGGAGGTGTAAAGATGAGTAAGAAATTCGAGAAAGCAACCCCACCGTCGTACATTGATGGAAAAAGGCCCCGAAAATTTATAGGGACGACCCTGATACTTGATATTGAAATGTGAATTGTAGTTGGTTGTTGTGAAATAAAAATGTGGAAATTGACATACTTCAGAAGACGAGGGCCCCGACCGAAAAGTTGGCTTTGGCCCCAAATCCCACAAAAAGGTTACATTCAAATATGAGATAGACTAGTTGTTGGATAAGCTTATTAGTAGGGATGGCAATATGTCTGAACCGAAATTGACATTGATCCGCTCCGAATGGGGCGAGTTTGGTGAGCAATTATAGAAGCCCGACGGGTTCGGTTTCGATATGACTTGGTGACGCGCTCACCGACCCTGCCCGTACTATAATACAAACTCTTATTATTCATTACGATTCCCTTAGCTCTTCTCTAATTACCTAAACAAGCCCACTATATAACCTAAAAGTTGAATGTGACGATCTCTCTTCTCTAGCCCTAAATCTAAAACAATTCTGAGCGTCATCTCCTCTACTCTTTATCCCTGTCCTACCTAATCTATATGCAAAGCCTGGAACGTATCATTTTTATCCATCCTTAAATCCAATCCTATATCTCTGCTCTCCATCTTCTCCATCCAAGCGTAGCATTGCCGAACTTGAATCCACCAATGGTAGACCAACCTTCAGCAACCTCCGTCCTCTCCACCGACCATCTACTGCTTTCTTTCTCTTTGACCGACCTTATAGACCTTCCTCTCCGGATGCAACGATGACCACTAACGCAGTGACATCGCTTCAACATCTTTTCTCCCGTCGATTGTTCTATTCAGAATTGAGGCTAGACGGGCTCGTATGAGGGAAAGGATAACGGGGGCCGAGTTCGGTTTTGGGTAAACCCACCCCGAACCCCGAACCCGACTTGTTGCCATCCCTACTTATTAGATACAATCCAAATGGAACCATACTCATCGACAATTCTATGTTATGGAGAGTGTGGGAGATGGATCACCTGACTTAAAAGTTTTTTTTTTCTTATAAAAAATAAATTAGAAACAAAGTCAAACAAAATTATTCTTTCCTAACCAAATTGAATGGTCAACTTTGTTAAAAATAAATTTGAATACCACTCCGTCCGTTTTGAAACTACACTTTTGGTGAACTTGATTACATTTTGACCAATAATTGGAATAAAAATAATTATCCCAATGAAAATCTAAAATTTGTTATTGAGATTATTATTAATCTTGGTATATGATGCTCGGGCTCTCTGGTTTACCCCGTCGGACCCTTCTCAACAACACTAAAATAGGAGTGTTCGACACAGGTACGGCAGGGTAAACCAAAAAGTCCGAGCATCAGAGATCGTGATACACTAACAATTTTTATTAAGATAATTATTTTTTGTTCAAATTATTGGTCAAAGTATAATAAAGTTGACCAAAAGTGTAATTTCCAATGGGATGGAGTGGTATTCAAATTTATTCTTAACAAATTGTACATTCAATTTGGGACAGAAGGAATAAGTTTTGTTTGACTTTGTTTCTAATTTGTTTTTTAAAAGAAAAAAATCTTTTTAAAACTACCATAGCTTTTTCTCCTCTCAGCCTCTCCACTTAAATTTTAGGTACTCATCCCGCGTCAACAACCTTCAATCTCTTCACCAATTTTTCTTTTCATCTCCCCGTAGTTGGCACCATTCAACTTCTTCTCTTCTGGTATTTGCTTCATATAGCTTTTTTCTTTTAAAATAGTGCAATCTAATTAATAATGATGATGGTCTGAAATCTTGAAAGATGATTTTTTTTTATGATTTATAGTTTGATTGTAGAGCATTTCTTAACGTGAACGGTGATGATGATGAGGAATGAACTGATTTGTTGTGCAATTGATTTTCTGTTAGTTTCTTACGTACCTGTGTCTTGATATGTTTGTGAAGATGGAATGGAGTATGTAATTAAACTTAGACGAATTTGATTGATTGATTGCTATGATACGAGGCTAGCTAACTATGTATGTTCATCAGATGTTTGATAAAATGACCAGACCTAAAAGTCTATAAACTTTTAATCTAAATCTAAATCCAAATTCTAATCGGAAAGAGAAGAGCACACACGGAAACGAAAGTAGAGAACCAAAGACGGTAGACTGCATATCTCTCCTCTCATCGTCGCCGCCAACCGTATTGTGAGTTTCTGTCTCCTATCTTACCACCTAGTTTTAACTGTCGTCAGGTTCTCAGTGGAACAGGAGTTTAGAATTGAGCCCAATTGTTCGGGATAATTGAAAAGACAACATGATATTTTATGTAACTGCAAGTACATAAATTATCTCAAGTTATTGCCCCTGTTACATATCAAGTCAAATAATAAGTGCACAGAAAAGGAATTGTTAAACATAATCACAGATAAAGAGTTAATATTCCAGTCAGGTAACAGACTTAAAAACATGAGTCTCAGAGTGATGGTGCTTCAATAATGATACTGAAGCCCCTAATCATGTTTTATCAGATTGTTTGAATATTTCATCCTTGTATATCATAATGTTTATTGCCTTTTCTAAATTAATTTGTATTACTCCTTCAAAAAGGCTATTTAATTTTGTTGATTTGGGCTTCAGTTTACGATGGAAAGGGACTCCAGACAGATTATAATCTATTCTGATGTGCCTAACAATCATGAACCTATGTGCCTCCATAAAGTTGAAGGGGCAATCCATCCTACATGTCCACCAACCTTCACTCGGTAAGGGTTCTTTTTTGTTCATATGATCTCATCATTTAACGTGGAATGATTCTCTGCTGTGCCCATTTTTTTTTTAGACATGACTTGATTGACTAAGTTGAATGTGTTCTACGGTTTTATTCTTTACAATTGGTGCTTAGGGTTTTCAAACCTATCATTTCCTTGCAGTTACGACTATCGGGGTGATTTATATGAGTTTACAAACACAGCTATTGAATACTACAATTCAAATCACCAGGTTTGCTTCTTTTACGCCTTTTTTATAATTTTGGTACTTAGCTCACCTTTTCATTACTCCGTTTGTTTGAATCTTACTCTTTCTTGATGATCAAATCCGTTTGTTTGAATCTTACTCTTTGTAGAATGGTCAATTTGAGCTGGTGGACCCATTGTGTTTGAGAGCCTTTACATCGAGCGATTTTCGCGACGGCCCAAAACACCATCTTAGTTTTATTGCTAGAAGAAAGAAGTCTTGTGAACTGAAACTTTTTTTTGCCGCATTTCGTTATCCTAGACGTGTCGAGATCTGTTCAACCGTGGAACCCGGTACTTAATCTTGTTGCATATGCACTCCTTTGCATTTTCTGTTATTCCCCCTCCTTTTTTTTCTTAGATGGTCAAATGCTATCGTTTGAATGTTATGATGGAACATTTTTATCTCTTGTATATTATGGAAACTATACTTAGTTACTTACATGTTACTTGTATTGTAGGTAATCCCTTATTTCGAGTCGGTTGTGGTGTTTGTCACCCTGATGGGGCTATCTATCACATTTTTATGAAACCTAAATGGGGGAGTTCTGTAGGTGGGGAACACTCAGGTGCGGTATATTCAGGTATGGTACTTCCTTTCTTCCCTTGCTCTATAACATTTATTTTTCCTTTGTTCTCAGTAAAGTGTCTGGTTTTATGTGTTTAGGTGTAAAATTTCACGTGAATACGCCATACAAAATGTCAAACTGAATTTAGTAATCATATATTTTTACCAGTTAATACTTTAAATAGTATTACATGTTACGTCTCTTAGTATTATGATAGATGATTTTTTGAATGTGAGCAGGAGGTTCCCGACATTTAAGCACTCAGGAGGCATCTGCAAAAAAGTTTTTGTGGTAATGTATCGTTCTTTTTGATTATACAATCTTTTTTTTGTTTTACATGAGGTTACCGCCTATTGAAACAATAGGCATAATTCTTTAGCTCATGTATGTTTCTTGCATTAAATTTATTTTTTGTTGATAGTGTATAAAAACATTACACGAGCGCCCCTCATCCATATTTATTACTAGGATGACGTGTAAAAAAGTTGGATGATGTGTCACTTAACTAAATGTTGATCGTATAAGATTTTCGTACACTAAAAGTGTACCAAGTGTTTATCGTTTTCTGTTTTACCCACTGTTTTCTTTTCTTACGCCTTTTGCCACTAACATTGCTTTTTAGGTCTATTATATTGCTTATAACTAGTTCCCAATGTGAGTCATGGTTGGGTTTGGATCTGCACCCTCCCCAAATGTTCTTCCTTTGGCCCTCTTACCTATCCGTGGTAGCAATGATGTTTTGTTGGATTTTTTTAAGGGGAAACTACCGCAGGTCCTTCACTCTAACGGAATCGACCAATATGTCAAATAATCTCATAAAAAGCAAAAATAGAGGCCATACAAAAGACTAAAAACATTTGTGAACTTAACTAAAACAACTGTGAATTAAGTAAAATAAAAGACATTTTCATGCAAAAATTATGAACTTAACTAAATCAACTGTGAACTTCTCTTAGTTGTTCTTGAAACAATTGTGAAAACAACTGTGAACTTGAAACAATTGTGAACTTCTCAAAGTTGATTCAGATTATATGTCAATGTGACTAGTTTGATTCGTCTTGACGATACGAGCACAACAGGGGTTTCAGATTTATTTTTTTGACTTATGGATCTTAAGATATTACATTTTAAAGTTTCGAGGGGAATAAATGAAAGAGAGAGGAGAGAGAGTGGGGAGAAAGGAGAGAGAGTGAGAAAAGAGGTGAGAGAGGGGGGAGTTGGTTTGAACGCAACGCTAAAATCATGAGCGCGTGGACACATGTTCCCCTAATAGTAGTGGCACAAGTATAATTTCATTCAAATTACTAGGGACACCCGTGTCCATCAATAACTACAGGACCTGGTGGTCAATTTGCAAAATATACGTCCTTGGTGGTCGTTTTTTGTTAGGGTGAGAGATGATTTGGTAATTGCCCCTTTTTAAATTATAAGTCTTGATCACGTGTCGGATGAACAAGACTCTTTTTGGAGGAACCATGAAAGGTGACTCTTTTTCCCTTGCTTCTTGAAGCTTGGCCAAGCCTTTTCCCAGTATGTTGAGAACTTATATTTAGAAAAGTGTTCACAAGTCAAAATATGTAACAGACAGATCAAAAGGAAATGAAGACATTTACTCTTTATTTTTTTTCCCAGATACAATTATATTGTTAATGCAGGCCTATAAGAAAACAATCAGTTTCTCGATTCTTTCAGCAACTAACAGATGTTGCTATAAACAAAATTTCAGAACAAAATTACTTCTGAAATACTTGCCTCCCGAAGAACTCCATCATCTCAAAATATATATGCTTAACTTATAGATATATTGGAATTTGATTCTCCAAGCAATTAAAGTCCATCTGCCACAGTTTAAAATTTGATACGACATGATAGAACCCCGTCACTAAATCCAGAAGAAACATTACACCGTTGTTTGAACTATTCAAATTTCTAAATTTTACTTGGTGAAATTTTAGTCAACAACCAACCCACATATCAAGCTTTTACCAGAATAATCAGTTCAAAAGAACATCAGCCCTCTAGACAAAGATCACCAATAGTGCTTCTATAGACTTTAATCATGTGCTGCTACCAAAATATTTTGTTTACTTTAAATTAGTATGTACTTATATGAATATCTGTTTCAATATTTAGTGAAGCATATACCATTAAATCCACGGTTGAATATCTTGACGCGGAGGATGCAGACGAGTTGAAACAAAAGATTGATGGTCATGCGATGATGGCATTAGATAGGTTCAACTCTCAGAATGTATGGTAACTAGGTTATGATATGTTTCTTGTATTTGACACATAAGCTTAGTCTATCTCCTCTTATCTATGTTTTAATGTTTGTTTTCTAGAGTGCTTCTTACAAATTTTTGGAGACTACATCTTGTACCCGCTTTGTTTGTGAAGCAGTCTCGTGGGCAGGAGTTTTTTGGGCTCATTTAATATTTAAGGCTGAGGGTAAGGATCTTATCGACCCGGTGTTCTTTTTTGCCGAAGTGGGCTTCGACATTGAAACAATCTCATGTGTTGTTATACCAAGTACTGGTGGTTCTGGTACGTAATCTCATAAATTATTGTGACCTCATTTAATAATTGTTTTTGTAATTTAAAAAGCTAAGTCATTGATTATATACGTTACGTTTTCAGCAGATTTACTCTCTGGAAATAAATTTAGGTGTGCAGTTTGTCCATCTAATATGTTTCATCCCGTGGGTGGATGCTTTGGTGGATTTATTGCTGGTTACTATGGAGGAACTTTCGCTGATTCCTTGGTACGTGTTACTAGTATTCCCCTTTTCTCTTCAAGGTTTGGAGTATGTATATATGGTAAAACGTATTTTGAGTTTTTTTTCTTTGCTGAATGTTTGTTTTGATGTTGCAATGGGGGCGTTCTATGGTTGAAGCACAACGGCAATTTCCGAGCGGTAAAATCTAAGTTGCTGCGGAAAGATGATGAAGTTAGTCACGCAGCCCGGTTAGCTCTCTCTCTCTTCCTAAAATTTTGACTTGATGCAATAATATTTGTGGGCTTGATTATTTTGTTATTACTCAGTCTCTACTGACCACAGTCCAATTAGTTTTTTTAAAAAAAACATACTCCCTCTGTCTCATAATGGTAGTGCCATTTGGTTTTTGATGGAACATAAGTGAATTTTAACCAAACATTAATGACAATCTAATCATCTCAGTGAATTATTTATTAATAACAATTTTTTCAATTTTATTGGGATGATTAGATTGACTTGGATGTTTGGTCAAAGTTCACATATATATGCTGACCATAAAATCCATGGGTTTATCATTTTGGGACATAGGGAGTAGTATTTTACAAGAGCACCTTTAGATAAGTGAAACACCATCTATAATATTTTGAACGTCATCACAGTGTAATAAATAAGGATGAGGTGTGACTCGTCATCTAAGATCGCCCGTGTATAATAGTTTTTGTATTAAGTCAGTGTAGTGAAAATAAATTCTTCAATTAGTGTTTGTGACCCGTTGATTAATGTGAAAATTCTGCTGGTGACCTTTTATGCTTTTTCTAAAGTTTGGGGACTGGTTTGCTTGTGTTTGGTGGGTTAGTAAAATAGATGTTTGTCTTGACAGGAATGAATTTTATAAATCTATGGAGAATGGAGTGAAAATCGTCAGAGCGACATATGCTTGATGTACAGGTGATAGGTTAATTTTGCTGTATTATTGGGTCTAAAGACTAATTATTAACATGGTAATAAATTCTTTGTTGTAGAGTTGAAGCTAACGAACTGGCCACATGCAGTTGAAAATGCTGTGCTGATATGAAGAGCAAATGACTCCTCTGAATATCACCATCTTGTCTTTGCTTGTGAAAAGTATTTTAGTATATTTAACTGTCTATTTAGTTTTGGGCTTCAGGAATTTGGTATGTATAACACGATCTTGTGTAAAGATTGTGAACATATCCAAGGATGGACCTTTTTAATCGACAGCGTAACTATGCTTTTGAAATATTACAAAGATCAAACATGGTCTCTTGTAATTCATCTATTGCTTTCGGTCGATACAAATGCCAAGTTATCTTCAAATATGCAAATTTTACAAATGGATGTCGAGATTAAAATTCCATATAAACCCACATATAAACAGTTGATATGCAAATTTTACCCGTTTCCAATCTCCAGAAAAGCAGTAGAAATGTGATGGAACTGGTCCATAAGAACTTTATACTCTTTCGTACCACCTTATGAAGTAAAAAAACAAAGGATAACAAGGGTAAGGTGGAAGTTACATGTTTGATAGCTAAGAGTAACAAAATGTCATATAAGAAAGTAAAAACACAATGAAGCACTACAAGAGCAAAGGTTATACAAGCAAGGATTTTTTTTAAGTAATACTTGATGAAAAAGATAAAGGTCTTTCAACTTATAAAAAGGACTAAAATTGGTTACAAAGGACTAAAATTGGTTACAGTTAGGTCGATGACCGACAATGATATTTTTATACTTTTCCTCTTAATTGATTGCATGTTTAACAAGGGAAATGCAACATTTTACCTCCACATTAGTACTAAAATAAATGAATTCCATCTAAACCAACATCGAAAAAAATATTCCTATATCTTTTACAATTTGAAGGGAACAAATTACTCTTATACCTAAATATATTCCTAAATATAAGAGTAATTCTATTCTTATACTTTTAGGTATAACCAAGGTGAGTTTTCTCATCATAAACTAAACGAGCTTTATGGCGCTCAAAAGAGTCATTCGACCTGGCTTTGAACGGTCGTATGACCAAGGTGAGTTTTCCCTTCGAACCGGCAATCTTTATATCTGTTACTTGGCTTTGAACGGTTGTATGACCAAGGTGTTGGAGCTGAAAATATTTTCTTGGAGTTTTGAGGTAACCAAAATGGTGGGTTTTATGCCTCAAGTACCTTAACCGTTTATCAGAAGAGAAGATGGAAGTGTGAAGCCGCAAAGCAATATTAGACATGCCTTCCAGCTACTCAACATTTTGACGATTATTTCTTTGATCAGGTTAAGGCAGCAAGCCATACCTTTTGCCTCCCAAGTTGCTGAGATGATGGTTTTGGCTTTTGAAGAGGCCAATGAGATTGAATGTGCTGTTGGATTGAGCCTGGAAAATAATGGGTTGTTACCCAAGTATTGGCTGTTTCTGATGATTCTGAAGCTGATGATATGGAAGCCTCTCCCTCAGCCGGTCAAGTCTCTCCCTCAGCCGATCCAGTCTCCCCAACCGATGCTCCTTCCCCAGCCGGTGCTCCTTCTTCAACCGATCCATCTCCTTCGACCGACATTCCCATGACGGGTCCTCCTTCAACCGATGATGTCTTGCAGTCTCCCCTTCAACCGGTTGCTGGTCCCTTAGAAGATGTTGATCTACAAAGGCCAACAATTGTTCAAAACTTAATAGAGCTTCATGATGCACTGATAGATGAGCTAGCTAAGTCCAATCAGGAGGAGGAAGAAAGAAGATTATCCAGAGTTGAAACTGGGTTTGCAATGGCTATAAGCAATTTTGTGGCAAAGCTAAATGAGAAAGATGCCACTATAACTGACTTTGTTAAAGAGCTGACAAATTCAACCCATACCAACAAACATGTATGTGATGAAGTCATAGCCGTTCAAACCAATCTTGTTGAAGCTACAGAGGAGCTGAAGAAAGCAAATTTAAAGATTCGTGACCTGTTTGCTCAACTTAAAGATTCAAATACTGAGCTGGTCAAGGTTAAAGCTCAAAATGAAATTTTGCTAAAGCTTGCAAGTGGTCAGTCTGAGAAAAAGAAGAGAAAGAGAGAAGAAAATAAAGAAAAGGAAGCAAGGGAAGCTAAGCGGTCAAGAACTGAATCGGTTGCATCGGCTACAACTTCTTCAAAGGACAAGGACCCCTCAACCTATCCTGCTCCAAAAGTTTAGAATGTAACCGATGATATATATGTCTTTGCTTTCCAACCGGTTGCAGCTTTTGAATCAATGAGAATTTCTATCCCTCAACCTTGTTCATTTCAATGTTCAATATTTGCCTTCTTGAATTTCCTTTGTATTTTTGAATGACTTCACTGCTACTAACTTTTTAAATTTGTAGGTTGTCTCATTCATCCAATTTCCTTAATTTATGTTTTAACTTTGTAAGCTTTCCATAGGTTACATCAAGTTGTCACTGGACTAAGGGAATGAAAAAATTAAAAGATAAACTCTTGATTATTCTATTACTAAGTTAAGATAGATGTATACCTAGGATGATTGGACTTAAGCAATTAGGAGGAGATTGTTATGTTGGAGTAATGCCCTAGGCTTTAGTTATGTTTAACTTAAAACCGTTATGTATCATCTTTATCGTTTAAGTTTATTATTTGATTATTATATATTTTGCATAATTATTGTAATAATCTCCGTCCCTAATTATTAAGTGAATAATTAGTATAAATGTTAATGGATAATCATATGATGATTATATGCATAGAGATGCACAATAAATTTATGGGTACTTGTTAGTGAACAAGTGGTGGACTTGACAGTATGAGATTTATGTCATGGTCAAATGTCATAATTAAATCTCATATGGTCACTTCATTTAGTCCCTAGACCTGAGATTATCATGACCTTACATATGATGAAAGTTATGTTTGATTTTAGTCAAACGATATCTTAACACGATATTTATAAAGGCTATCTTTGGCATGATCGGATTCATGATGGGAAGGATGATAAGTCAAGATGGAATTTGTCCCTCGAAAGAGAGATGTTTTTCTTGGGCCCCTCGATGAGTGATAATGATGAAAGTGTATGGCCATACCCCAATGCGATTGAATTATCATTATACTCAAGATCAAGAAAGCATTGAACAAATACAAGTTGACGTGGACCATGACTTGTGTTCAATATAACATCGTGAGACAAAGGGAGAAATGGAAGTGTACCATTGGAAACGTGAACTCTTACGTTATATTAATTGGGTAGACACAATGGCTTGCTAGAGTCCGCTTATGTTTTATGAGGGTCGATTTGATCAGACTCATTGCCAACATAATATAATCCTATTGGGTCACACACAATTGGAATGACTTAGTTAAACCAAAGGAAGAAATGATTGAGAGTTCCTGATCTGGCATAAGTTGTCACGCGACAAAGTTGGACTCTGTCACGCGACAAAGTTGGCTTCTGTCACGCGACAACTTTAGCCACAGAGGCGGTTTACAGAATTTCCTAATTCGATTAGGAAACAAATACCTATACTAATGTAGTATAAATATTAAGTCTGTAAACCCTAATTAGATAGCCAAATTTTCTAAGGAAAAATCACAACAAAGGTTTCTTAATATTTCTTCCATAGGTTTAAGAATCTAGCAATTCTCAAGAACTGTTCTTGATTCATTCTAAAGTGTGGATACTACTAGAGGGTCTTCGCTCGTACGACGATCAAGGCCTAGAGTTCAAATTATCCAAAGCAATCTAAAGATTCAAGTCTTGAAGATCGAAGTTTATGATTCGAAATCACATTCACAATTGTTCGATAGCTCAAGAAAGGAAAACGTTTAAGGTTGGTAAGGTTCTATCTCATAGGAATTCAATTTAATCATATAGAACGGATCTTAGGGCTCTTGGGTTTTGTGTTATTAGATGCTTAATTCCGCTGCGCATGGACCCATAAAACCCAACAGTGGTATCAAAGCCCCGTTCGTATGGTTAAGTTTGAATTAACATGCTAGAATGTTTATATAAATTGTTTATATGTTCGTTGCATGTTTTTATATGCGGTAGAATTTTATTGTTTTTGGAACAATGTGCCAAAATCGTTTTCTGTTCATATTGAATTAAATCTGTTAAAAGCTGTTTATTTGATTTAATTGCTTTATGATTGAAATTGATAAGAGCTGGAAAAATCTGCAAATCTGGTAACACAGTGTCACGCGACAAAGTTTGCTTGTGTCAAGCGACAAAGTTTGCTTGTGTCACGCGACAAAGTTGGCTTGTGTCACGCGACAGAGTTGGCCTCTGTGACGCGACAAAACCTTGCCAAATCTGGGCAGAATCAGTTTGTTAATTTTTCTTGCTAATCTGTGATTATGTTTATAATCTGATATGTTTCTGTCTTAATCTGGTTGCTATAAATTTCTGGAAATTAAATTTATAGAGCTATGATAGATTAATTCATTGTTTATGCATGCTTAATTAATTTAATTGTGATTTTAAATAATTGTTGCGATGCATGAATTATATGTTCTTAAGTGTTAAGAGTTTTGTTAGATGTTTAGTTGAAACATTGAATTGTAATTTCCTGAATGTTTAGTTGAAACATTAAAATTTTGGTTTTCTGATTGTTTATGAGAAATAAGTCAATTTACACAAAATGATTGTTTGTGAGAAACAAGTCAGTATACAAAGTATTGGTTATGTTGCAAATCAGAGATGGTATTCTAATTGTGCATGTCTAGGAGAGTTCTGTCGAAGGAAAGATTTGGTACTTAAGTAGTCCTTGTGGCTCACCTATTTTCCTAGGAACTTACCTGGTGCGCGATTATGATTATCTTTGCTGATATGCTTATAATCTGCTTTAAAGAACCTTCATCTAACTTTTAAGTTCTTTATGCCAATCCATGATTAAAACACTTGAGACCACTCGGATAGTTTTGGGTGGGCTTGCCATAACAAGGTACTTTGATTCTATTTCGTTTGCGAGCAAGATGAGGAAATGGTGGTTCCTATACGTTTAAAGTGGATGAACTTAATTGGGTTATCAAAATGGTTTTGGACCCAAGACATAAGATAAGATTAAAACATGCTTAGACGTATGATGTCTTAAATAAATCTCATAAAAGATCTAAGAGTCATATACGATATGATTGATGTTTTCTACCTAATTAATTTTAATCTTGAGCGGTGCGCCATAGCGTACTTGAGATTAAATTAAAGTTGGATCTTAGCCCATTAAATGTATATTATGCTTATTTTCATTGGAAGGTGTATAATTTAGTGGGAGTATTTGTGAAATACATTATTTGCTCTTAGATGATAAATGTGTTGATATTTATATGTGTTCATATAGTTTGAATATTTTGTTCTAGAAATAGCATTACACAATAAATTGCGATTCGTTCTTATGAAGGACAAAGTTCGAAAAGAACAGTACAAGTTATTCTGATTTGATCAGATGCCTAAGAATGGTTCTTAAGCAAAATTGTACATTCTTGACGAATCCATTCCTGCTAAACCCAATGCAAATGTTGCAAAGGGCAGATAAGGAACAACATAAGAAACATAGAGATGATTCCTATGATGTTGTTTGCCTTATACTTGCCACCATGTTTGAAGGATCTTATGAAGAACCTAGATGAAATTACCCAGATCCGGATCGCGCGCGGAGGCCACGGCATCTCGCGCTTTTGCCCGCGTTTGGAAGTTGCCCGGATCCGAGAGGCAGCGCAATCGCGCCCCGGCATCTGGCTATTCCGTTTGCGTTTTAGCGTGTTGGAGGGAGGTGTCTCGCTGTGTTTTTGTAGAGTCGCCACGCCGTTTTGATTAAGCCCAAAACATTGAGAAAAGACATCAGTTTAAAAATAAACTGTTTTTGTGTGATGAGATTTTTGAGTTCGGAGGTCAGGTTACTCCTCGGGAAGAGAATATTAGAATATTAGAGCTCACCCGAGTCGCCTCGTAAAAATAATTCTTTCGGTACCCCTTCTTTCTTTAAATGTTGTGTGTGTGTGTGTGTGCGCTTTTAAAAATGCATGCTGTATCGGATGTCTACATTGTACAATGCTTATTGAAATGTATTGAAATAGTGTAGGAAGGAAGCCTTACCAATGTTGGTTCGTGTCTGTCTTCCGCTGGGGAATAGTGTTTGAGGATGGAATAGTGTTCCGGGATGGACCGGGATTGCTTCGGGTGTGCCGGTTGTCTGCGGACAAAGCTTCGGCGTGCCTCGGGATTGTCGCGTGTGCACTTGAACAGAGTTTCGGCGTGCGTTGGGATCGTTGGTTGGATTCGGGCAGAGGTTCGGCGTGCGCCGGGATCGTCGGTTGGATTCGGGCAGAGGTTCGGCGTGCGTTGGGATCGTTGACTGGATTCGGGCAGAGGTTCGGCGTGCGTCCGAATTGCCAGTTTGGCTCGAAAAGGGTCGGGATTTTAGCATGACCTTTCATCGCTTTGCTTGCGCAAGGGATCTTGAGTTCCGAGCTTCGACTCGGAAAATGGCCGGCAGGGGATATGTATCCAGGCTGTATGACACGGACTAGGTAAAAACCAACCGAGTCGGGACAGAGTGTGACTCAAGACTCAAGCGTGCAGGGTTGACACTTGGCTAGGATAGGATGTTTGGAATGATCCCGTGCGCGTTCGAGAGGCGTAGGAAGGCCAAACGAACTGCAACTGAGACCACTCCAGGTTAAGGGTTGTAGTGTGCAGTGTATCCGAGGCAGCAGTGCGCGTAGCGTGCGGTGTACCGAGGCAGCAGTGCGAGTAGCGTGCGGTGTACCGAGGCAGCAGTGCGAGTAGTGTGCGGTCTCTAAAATTCTTTTTCTGAGTAAAACAGAAGTTTTTGAAGAATTTTAAATGTATGCACGCAAATGTATATTGATGCATTTTTTTTGTATTTTTATTTTTTGTAATAAAAAGTAAAGCACATGCACACACACACCACAGTTAAAGAAAGGGGTAAAATGAAAGTTTGACCCTCATCATCGTTTTAAAAATCTTTTGTTTTTGTTTAAAATTTTTTAAAACAAAAACTTCCCCAGCGGAGTCGCCAACTGAAATTACCAGGATCCGAGAGGCAGCGCGATCGCGCCCCGGCATCTGGCATTTTCGATGGTTCGCGTTTTCCGTCTGCGTTCTTGCGTTCGCATTGGAAAGTGGTCTCGATGTGTTTTGCTTGTGTTGGGTTTTACGGGTCCATGCGCAGCGGAATTAAGCATTAAAAACATAAAACCCAAGAAGCCCTAAGATCCGTTCTATACAATTAAATTGAATGCCTATGAGATATAATTTACCAACCTAAATTGCTTTCCGGTCTTGAGCTATCGAACGGATAATTATGTGATTCGTATTCACAAACTTTTGATCTTCAAATCTTCGAATCTTCAACTCCTTTGGATCTTCAGATTTGAACTCTAGGCCTTGATCGTCAAACGAGCGAAGACCCTCTATTGTTGTATCCACACGTAAGAATGAACCAAGAACGATTTCTTGATGATTGCTAGATCAAAACCTTTGGAAGAATATTGAGAAACCTTTATGTGTTTTTCTTTCTTGAAAAATTCGGCCAGAGCATTAGGGTTGACAGACCTCACATATTTATACTACTTTAGTGTAAATATGTTTCCTAATCGAATTAGGAAAACAAGCTGTCAAAAACGCGTCTGTGGCTAGTTATGTCGCGTGACATACTTAGCCAGTGGCTAGTTATGTCGCGTGACATAAGGATGGAGAAAAATTCCTCTAGTAATAAAAACCGAGCAAGTGTACTCACTACCGGTGTAGTAGTATGCACGAGCAGGGGTCGAACCACAGAGACTTGTTGGTAAACAAGAGCAGTCAAAGCAATTAATAAAGTAACCACAGATTTTTGATTTGAAATAATAACCTAATTCTAAAACAGAAGTAAACAATTAAAACTAAGGAAGCAATTCAAACGGAACGAATTAACTCAGATAAACACGGAGATTCACGGATTGGATTCACAATTACTTTCACCCTATGCTATTTTTACTGCTAGAAACATTAATCTCAATCTAGGATTCATTCACCGAAATAAGGATTGGGACGGTGTGGTGCCCGGATTGCAACCCTTTTAATTATTATCAAGCTGCGTTTTCTGTTACGGCCACACAACAATCAAATAATTAATCAACACAATAGAATATTGAATCTAAACCCTTTTGATTTCTGTTATGGCCTCAATTAGGTCTAATCTTCAAAACAGTGTTCAATTGTATCAATCCCCAAATTAATGGCAGAATCAATACCCAAATAATTAAACGGCCAAGGTCATCTTAACATGAAATTGAAACCGCAAAACTGTTAAAGATTAATGTTTTGAAGAACTAGAAAGAGATCAAACGGAAGAATTAAAACTTATAGCATAAAGATCCAGTAATCGCTACAACCAATCCGCAAATCTAAAGAACTTAGCTACTCAACGACATAACGAAAACAATAATGATCATAAAATAAAAGAACATCAAAACCTGAGAGATCCGGAATTGATGAGCAATAATTCTCTACGAAAACTCAAAACCTAGAACAAAAATAATATCCGAGATTGTTTCTAAAAACTGCTGCTGAAGTATAAATACTCTAGGGCAAAATACAAGGGAAAAAATGTGCAAAAAGTCGAGACTGCCCATTATAAGTTGCCGAAATCTGGTACTGAAGACGGGACAAGCGCGGCCGCTCTGTGTTGAGCGCGCCCGCGCACTTTTGTGGGGACCCCGACCCGGAACCTACACGTGTCCCGAGTTGGTGCGTCCCCAAACTAACCCAAAAACACTAAACTTTTAAAACTTTACTTTGACTTTCAAACATGAACATGAATAACATAACATTTCAAAAGAACTCCACTCTACTCCACATCGGAGGAGGAGATAACTAACTTTGAAAATAGTTAACTGTTTAGTTACAAAAGATTTAAGGTTATGACGTAGAGTTTAAGGTTTATAATTACAAACTCCAAGAATGGAATTACCAAAATACAATTTATACGTCACCCTAAACATACCCTGACAATACCCCAAAAGATTACTCCAAACTCCTCTCCGTCCTTACTTGGGCGGTCCTCCTGTCTCGGGATCTAAAACAGTAAAGGGAGAGGGGTGAGAATAAATCTCAGCAAGCTATTATGGATGCAGCAATATGCCAAATAAATGCAACATATAACAAGTCATACATAATACATTGGGAAAGCTATAAACACATTCCATTACCTTGGTTTACCTTTTCCCGTCTGAACAGTAGTCGTACAACATTGGGTATAATAATACTCCAATTACAGTGAGCTGCTTAAGCAATACTCACGTCTTATAAGACCCGTTTTTCAGGGAACCATATAAGACAGTAGCAACTCTGTAAGGCTTTTGGCTCAATACAGACGCTATAACCCCAACCCGTGGCCACAGGAGGGGACGGTCACAGATATAACATAATCCGATCACATTAGGTCACACTTCCATAATTGATCGTATTACATTATACCCCAACGTCGGTGACTCACACATAATCAAGCACATAATAGATACTTGAATAAAATCCACAAAAAGGGATAACAACATATCAACATGGTAAACTATACTCATGTCCAACCAATATCATAGTACAACATTTATTCAATACACTATGCAATAGAAACAATGTATATGAAATCAATGCAAGGCAAGGAAGTAGCATCAATCCATCCTACAAAGTCATTATACAATACTACATAGCCTCTTGAAAGGTCTAAGGGGAATCTACCAAGTTGGGATCATAATTGTTTAGTTACTAAACTAGTTTATCTAACTTTTTCCAAGCAATATTTAAGGTACCTCCACTATTCCATTTTGATCACTTAGAATGTCATTGTGAAGCCAAAGTATTCTACTTTAATCTAGGTTAAAAAGATTTCATTTTGGTTCGAGTTTGATTAAGTTTGAATAGCTATAAAGTTGAGGTGAGAAAATCTGACCAGGGGACGACTCGTCCCCCAGGGCACGACTCGTCCCCAATTTACCCCCCACTGAACCTGGCGTCCCCCCCTTAGGTCACGACTTCCCTTCGTCCAGGGGACGACTCGTCCCTCGGCCCAGAATTTGTACAAGCAGCAGTAACAACAACAATGGCTCTAAAATCCCAAGATTCCAACCAAATGCATCCTAAGTTATGAACCTAAAGGGCATTTCCAACTTGGGTAACTTTAATCTACTCCTTTAACTCCATGAAATCAAGTTTTAAACCTAGATCCATTCAACTTCCATAACTCACAATATTTCTACAAACCCAACAAGGTTCTAAATCAACACATTCAACTCCCAATAGGTTTCCCAAACAAGAAATCACCAACATAAGAACAAGAACCACAAGAAATATTCATGAGCATTCATGAGAAGAGAAGTCATAACAACTTACTTGGATTTTAGAAGGAAATGCTTGATCTTTCTAGCTAGAAGGTTTCCTCTAGATCACCCAACTTCAATGGAGCTCTAGGACTTGAATTTTGGTGAAGAAAGTCTTGGATTTCCAAAGCTTGTGCAAAGGCTTCAATGGTGTCCCTTAGTTCTCCCTAGGTTGAAGATGAGTAGTGAATGAGGAATGAAGGGGAAGGGGGCCGGGTAGGGAGTAAGGGAAATGGGGATGGGGAGACACTTGGCAATGAAGGAGGATGTTTCAACAATTTGGCCCCCCATGGAATATCTACCTAGGCTTTCACTTCCATTCTAAATTTAAAATTAACTCCTTTATTTAATAAATTCATCCTACTCATTTAACCTCCCTACACTATTTATCATTTTCCCATTTTTATTATTATCCAAGTTTATTTATTTAATGTCCAATAAATTCTTATAAGATTCTAAATTTATTTCTCACCCAATTTATCCTAAATTTAGAATTTAAAGACATAATTAAACACATAAAGATAGCATAAATATTAAAAGCATATAATTTAATATTTAAAATGATTGCCTAGGGTTGGGGTCGTCACACTCACTCCCCCTTAAAGAAAATTCGACCCGAATTTTAAAGGAAAACTTACTTGAATTTTCAAACAACCACGGGTATTTTGCTCTCATCTCCGACTCTAGCTCCCACGTCGCTTCCTCTACGGTGTGGTTCTTCCAAAGGACCTTCACTATAGGGATACTCTTAGACCTCAACTCCTTAGTTTGGAACTCTAGGACTCTCAAGGGTTCCTCGACATAAGACATGTCCGCTTGGACATCATCGGGAGGAGAACTCAAGATGTGGGAAGGATCATGACAATACTTCCTCAACATCGAAACATGGAAAACGTCATGAAGCAAAGAAAAAGACGGAGGCAACGCTAACCGATAAGCCAAATCCCCAATCTTCTCTAGAATTTCAAACGGACCAACGAACCTCGGAGACAATTTACCCTTATTACCAAACCTCTTGATTCCCGTCCTCGGGGAGACCTTCAAGAACACAAAGTCACCAACCCGAAAAGATAAATCCCGTCTTCTATTGTCGGCGTAGCTTTTCTGTCTACTCTGAGCCGTCTTCAATCTATCCCGAATCACCTTGATCTTCTCCGTAGAATCTCTAACCAAGTCCGGACCCCAAAGTCTCGCTTCACCAACCTCGTCCCAACACATCGGAGATCGACACTTCCTACCATATAACGCCTCATACGGAGCCATCTCGATGCTAGACTGATAACTGTTGTTGTAAGCAAACTCCACTAGAGGTAGATGATCCTCCCAAGATAATTGGAAATCCATCACACAAGCTCGTAACATATCCTCAAGTATCTGAATAGTTCTCTCTGACTGACCATCGGTTTGAGGATGAAACGCCGTACTAAAACACAACTTAGAACCCAAAGCTTCATGCAATGCTCTCCAAAATCTAGATGTAAACCTCGGATCTCGCGGAAACAATACTAACTTAGGAACCCCGTGAAGTCTTACAATCTCCTTCAAATACAACTGGGCTAACTTCTCCAACGAAAACTTAGTTGACACCGGAAGAAAATGAGCCGACTTCGTCAACCGATCCACGATAACCCATATAGCATCCATCTTCTTCGCGGTGAGAGGCAAACCCGAAACAAAATCCATCGAGATCCCTTCCCATTTCCATTCCGGAATATCCAATGGTTGAAGTAGTCTGCCGGTCTTTGATGTTACGCCTTAATCTGTTGACACGTCAAACACTTAGATACATAATCCGCTATTTCCCTTTTCATTCCATTCCACCAATATCCACGCTTCAAGTCTTGATACATTTTGGTACTCCGGATGAATCGCAAACTTGGACTTATGGCCATCCTCTAAAACACGCTTCTTGATTTCCGGCGATGACGGAACGCAAATTCTCCCTTGGAAAGTTAAAATCCCATCTCGATTCAAAGCAAAATCCGGCTTTCCCATCTTGCACTTGATCACAAATTTTCTTCAATTCCGGATCTTCTTGTTGAGCTTCCTTCAAATCACCATACAATATCGGAACGGCTCTAACATTCGCAATAATTACTTCACTCTTCAATTCCCGAGAACTCAAAGCTGTCAAATACGCCTTTCGGCTAATCGCATCGGCCACCACATTGGCCTTCCCCGGATGATAAGAAATTACACAATCGAAATCTTTCAAAAACTCAAGCCATCTCCTTTGTCGGTTGTTCAACTCCTTTTGGGTGAATAAGTACTTCAAACTCTTATGATCGGTGAAAATCTCAAACTTCGCCCCATAAAGGTAGTGCTTCCACTTATGTAACGCAAACACAATCGCCGCCAATTCCATATCATGAGTAGGGTAATTCTGTTCCGCCGGTGATAACTTCCTAGAGGCATACGCAATAACCTTTCCATTTTGCATCAACACACATCCCAAACCCGCCTTCGAGGCATCACTATAGATCACAAAATTCTCACAACCATCCGGAAGGGTAAGAATAGGAGCCGTCGTCAACCTCTTCTTCAATTCATCAAAACTTGCTTCACACTTGGAATCCCACACAAACAATACATCTTTCCGAGTCAACCTAGTCAACGGAGTAGCAATCCGAGAAAACCCCTCAATGAACCTCCGATAGTACCCCGCCAAACCAAGAAAACTACGGACTTCGGTCACGGTCGAAGGCTGCTTCCAATTAACCACGGCTTCAATCTTTGCAGGATCCACGGAAATCCCCGAACTCGACACAACATGCCCCAAGAAAGAGATCTGCTCAAGCCAAAACTCGCACTTACTGAACTTAGCATACAACTGCTTCTCACGAAGAACGGACAAGACAATCCTCAAATGATTCTCATGCTCTTCCCGGGACTTAGAATACACAAGAATATCATCAATAAAGACCACCACAAAACTATCGAGATAAGGCTTGAAGACACGGTTCATCATATCCATAAACACGGCTGGAGCATTAGTCAACCCAAACGGCATCACCACAAACTCATAATGACCATATCTAGTACGGAAAGCTGTCTTAGCAACATCATCCGGTCTAATCTTCAACTGATGGTATCCGCTTCTCAAATCAAGCTTTGAGTAGATAACGGAACCTTGGAGTTGATCAAACAAATCATCTATATGCGGAAGAGGATACTTATTCTTAATGGTGGCTTGGTTCAACAAACGATAGTCAATACACAATCGTAAGGTACCATCCTTCTTCCTAACAAACAAGACCGGTGCTCCCCACGGAGACACACTGGCAGGACGAATAAAACCTCGGTCTAACAATTCTTGCAATTGGACCTTAACCTCTTTTAACTCGGCCGGAGCCATTCTATAGGGTGCTTTAGAGATAGGAGCGGTACTGGGTACTAAGTCAATACAAAACTCTATCTCACGATCAGGAGGCATAGAGTACTCACTAGAGAACACATCACTAAATTCATTCACAACCGGAACATGAGCTAACTCGGGAGACTTCTTATTGGAATCTACCACATAAGCTAAGTAACCCGTACACCCCTTAGATAGCATCTTTCTAGCTTTTAAGGCGAAATAACATGTAACCCGAACATAGATTTATCGGCATCAAATATAAATGTAGGCACATCGGGCATAGCAAATGAAACTCGCTTCTACGACAGTCTACCAAAGCATGGCACTGACTCAACCAATCCATGCCAAGGATCACATCAAAATCACGGATTGGTAACTCGACCAAATCCACCGGCAATACATGCCCACATATAGTCACATCACATCCACGATATATCAAAGAAGATTCAAGGCTCTCTCCCATAGGAGTAGAGACCTCTAACACATAAGGCATAGATTCAGGCAAGATATGCAATGAGAATGCAAAATGAGACGCCACAAATGAATGGGAAGACCCGGGATCTATAAGAATGCGGGCCTTAACTCTGAGACAGGGAACTATACCTCTAATAACGGCATTAGGATCGACCTCTCCTCGGCCCAAAGCAAACACACGACCTTGGACTTTATCCTTAGGTTTCCCTCAACATCTCTCTTCACACCACTACCTTGACCCCGAATCAGGTACCCGTCGCTTGCTTATTACGTAACTTGGGACAATTCCTCTGAAATGGCCCGGCGATCCACACTCCAAACACTTGCCTTGTTTGCTCCAACATTTGTCTTCGGAATGCCCTATCCTCTTGCAAAACCCACATGTTGTCCCAAACTGACCGGAAGTCGCACGATTTGCCGGAGCCGCCACATGACCTCCTCGATTCGCTCCCGGGGTGAAAGTCCTCGGCTGCACTCTATTACGTCGATCCTTGACCCCTGAAATGTTCCTGTTTCCTCCTTCATTCTTACCACGATGCTCCTCTATGTCGTTCTCAATCCGGTACGCCATATTCACCGCCTTGCTTGGAAATTGGCGAAGTTATGCGTCAACAATCGCTTCAGAAACTCAACTCTTAAACCTTTCACAAACCGGTAAACTCGCCTCTCCTCATCGGCACCAAATGGGGACAATATCGGGCCAACTACGTGAACTTTGCCGAATCTTGCGCTATCGTCATGGTCCCTTGCTCCGGCTTCAGGAACTCGCCTTCTTTCTTGTCTCTAGTAACCATCGGCACAAAGTGATCTCGGAACTTGAGCGTGAAGTTCTCCCACGTCTGCGGTGTCAAATCTCGGTCCCAACCATCCTTTACCACTTGCCACCAATGCTCCGCTGGTCCTTCCAATTTGAAAACGGCGCATCTCACCTTCTCCGCATCCGTACTCTCCATAGCTGCGAAAATCTTGTTCATAGCCTCAAGCCACCTCTCAGCCTTCACCGGATCCGGATCTCCGTTGAAGCTAGGAGGAGACATCTTCACGAACTTCTCCAAACCATGTTGCCCTTGTCTGCCTAGATTCTGATTCAAATTCGATTACGAGTCGCCATATGCTGAAGGAACCCTCGGAACATGTCCATCATCTCGGCGTTCGGATTACCAACACCACCCAAACCCAGATTCGGATCACCTTCATTTCCCGCCATTACAACAAACTCCTGCATTAAACACTCGACGTCAGTTACCACACACTCTCACTCAGCTAGACTCTACCCAAGAATTCTAACCGAGCTACGATACCAGCCGTGGGGACCCCAGGCCGGAACCTACACGTGTCCCGAGTTGGTGCGTCCCCAAACTAACCCAAAAACACTAAACTTTTAAAACTTTACTTTGACTTTCAAACATGAACATGAATAACATAACATTTCAAAAGAACTCCACTCTACTCCACATCGGAGGAGGAGATAACTAACTTTGAAAATAGTTAACTGTTTAGTTACAAAAGATTTAAGGTTATGACGTAGAGTTTAAGGTTTATAATTACAAACTCCAAGAATGGAATTACCAAAATACAATTTATACGTCACCCTAAACATACCACGACAATACCCCAAAAGATTACTCCAAACTCCTCTCCCGAGTCCTTACTTGGGCGGTCCTCCTGTCTCGGGATCTAAAACAAGGTAAAGGGAGAGGGGTGAGAATAAATCTCAGCAAGCTATTATGGATGCAGCAATATGCCAAATAAATGCAACATATAACAAGTCACACATAATACATTGGGAAAGCTATAAACACATTCCATTACCTTGGTTTACCTTTTCCCGTCTGAACAGTAGTCGTACAACATTGGGTATAATAATACTCCAATTACAGTGAGTACTTAAGCAATACTCACGTCTTATAAGACCCGTTTTCGGGGAACCATATAAGACAGTAGCAACTCTGTAAGGCTTTTGGCTCAATACGTACGCTATAACCCCAACCCGTGGCCACGGGAGGGGACGGTCACGAGATATAACATAATCCGATCACATTAGGTCACACTTCCATAATTGATCGTGATACATCGTTATACCCCAACGTCGGTGACTCACACATAATCAAGCACATAATAGATACTTGAATAAAATCCACAAAAAGGGATAACAACATATCAACATGGTAAACTATACTCATGTCCAACCAATATCATAGTACAACATTTATTCAATACACTATGCAATAGAAACAATGTATATGAAATCAATGCAAGGCAAGGAAGTAGCATCAATCCATCCTACAAAGTCATTATACAATACTACATAGCCTCTTGAAAGGTCTAAGGGGAATCTACCAAGTTGGGATCATAATTGTTTAGTTACTAAACTAGTTTATCTAACTTTTTCCAAGCAATATTTAAGGTACCTCCACTATTCCATTTTGATCACTTAGAATGTCATTGTGAAGCCAAAGTATTCTACTTTAATCTAGGTTAAAAAGATTTCATTTTGGTTCGAGTTTGATTAAGTTTGAATAGCTATAAAGTTGAGGTGAGAAAATCTGACCAGGGGACGACTCGTCCCCCAGGGCACGACTCGTCCCCAATTTACCCCCACTTTGAACACAGCGTCCCCCTTAGGTCACGACTTCCCTTCGTCCAGGGACGACTCGTCCCTCGGCCCAGAATTTGTACAAGCAGCAGTAACAACAACAATGGCTCTAAAATCCCAAGATTCCAACCAAATGCATCCTAAGTTATGAACCTAAAGGGCATTTCCAACTTGGGTAACTTTAATCTACTCCTTTAACTCCATGAAATCAAGTTTTAAACCTAGATCCATTCAACTTCCATAACTCACAATATTTCTACAAACCCAACAAGGTTCTAAATCAACACATTCAACTCCCAATAGGTTTCCCAAACAAGAAATCACCAACATAAGAACAAGAACCACAAGAAATATTCATGAGCATTCATGAGAAGAGAAGTCATAACAACTTACTTGGATTTTAGAAGGAAATGCTTGATCTTTCTAGCTAGAAGGTTTCCTCTAGATCACCCAACTTCAATGGAGCTCTAGGACTTGAATTTTGGTGAAGAAAGTCTTGGATTTCCAAAGCTTGTGCAAAGGCTTCAATGGTGTCCCTTAGTTCTCCCTAGGTTGAAGATGAGTAGTGAATGAGGAATGAAGGGGAAGGGGGCCGGGTAGGGAGTAAGGGAAATGGGGATGGGGAGACACTTGGCAATGAAGGAGGATGTTTCAACAATTTGGCCCCCCATGGAATATCTACCTAGGCTTTCACTTCCATTCTAAATTTAAAATTAACTCCTTTATTTAATAAATTCATCCTACTCATTTAACCTCCCTACACTATTTATCATTTTCCCATTTTTATTATTATCCAAGTTTATTTATTTAATGTCCAATAAATTCTTATAAGATTCTAAATTTATTTCTCACCCAATTTATCCTAAATTTAGAATTTAAAGACATAATTAAACACATAAAGATAGCATAAATATTAAAAGCATATAATTTAATATTTAAAATGATTGCCTAGGGTTGGGGTCGTCACAACTTTGGCAGTAGCTCTGGTCATCAAAACGACGTCACTTGAGCGCGGCCGCTCTTAGGTAGAGCGCGGCCGCTCTGGTTGGCCGAGAGTTGGTCTTCAAAATCCTCAATGGAGCGCGGCCGCTCTTAGGTAGAGCGCGGCCGCTCTGGTGCCTGGAACTGCATCTCGAGTTATTTCCCAATTTCCTTGCTCTGCTCCGCTCCAACTTGGTTTCCTTTCCATTTTATTGACCAAAATCAACACTTAATCATCCTTTTCCCCTGTACTCATAAACACTCAACAACCGTATTAAAACAACATAAAACCCGGGATTTTGAGCCTAAAATAGGTTCGTAAACATGTAAAATGGGTGTGTAAAAACACATCCATCAAACACCCACAAACTATCCTTTGCTCGTCCCGAGTAAAACAGAACAAAACTAAGCTATCGAACAAAAATAAAACTACACTACGAAAACAAAACACAATATTTTTGGGATGTTCTCTTCAAAACGGGAATCTTGTCGGCCAGACAGTCTCAGATCCTTACACAGAATAATCACAAACATGCTATCATGAATTATCAACTAACATTACATTAAAGCAAAAACCCACAATTTTCCACCGCGACATGAATAATGAAGTGAAGTCTGGTAGATCATTGTCACACTCTAAGATTATTTATGGATTCACTAAATGATGCTCTAACATAATATGTATCAAATACAGTCACAAAGGGACACTCATATGCATGTTTACACAATTGTCAACCCGGCTACTTGATAACGAAACAAAGATATGACTCTAAGTGTTATGGTGCGAAAGATCGCATGGCTCGGGTCACGGTTACAAAACGAAGGTAAGGACATACGAACTTGGAAAATGAACTAAGAAGTCTTCTTTTTGTGTATACATCCTCACCATGATAATTCACTCCGCTCACCCTTTTTCTTCCCAATGTGCCAACCCACAAACTAAAGCTTTTGCATACATACACAACATCGGGTTGAGCACATTCCCTTATTTCTGGGGCCTCTTATAGTTTCCAACTTTTGACACAATGGAGGGGCAAGAATTTTTTTTTTTTTTTTTTTATAACTTGAACGAGCGTATATACAAATGCATACTACTTTTTTTTTTTCTATTCCCCTCTTCATTGTATTTCATGCCCCTTTTTGTACTTTTGACCCCGATTTGCGCTTTTGATTCCACTCACCCCCAAATTCAACCCAAATTCCCATTCATTCCCTAGTTCACTTTCCAAAAGGTAAGACATCCTAAAACTAAGTGAAACGGGTAGGAACATAGGCATCAAACGAAGGCGAATGGTGGTCTAAATTTCCATTCTTTTCTATAAGGCTCAACAAGGGTTCTAGCGGAAATTTTTTTTTTTTTTTTTTTCTTGGGGCGAGAAAGGCGAACGCACACAAAAGGGTTGAAAGAATAAGCCATATGTATCAAAATAGCCTAATGACGTGTTATTGACAATCATGCAACCCATGTTCTAGGGACCCCGAGAATGCACAAGTGATCCCATAAAGGGCACCTAGAGTGACAACAATGATCAATGATAAGCATGGAAGTGAGAGGTGGTGCAATCGTGGTTTATTGTTTCAATGTAACCCTAGTTCTCAAATCCAAGATAGCATAATGATCAACAAATAACACTCAATCATCACTGACACAGGCCAACATATCCCAAAATAAAGAGAACAAAAATTTTTTAATTTCTACTAAAACAGAAAAAAAAATCCTAACTAACATGGTGATCAACAGGATAAAACATAGATACCCCCCACCCACAAACTAAAATGTTGCATTGTCCCCAATGCAAGTAAATATAAAACATAGGGTAGGGATACCTCAACCGATCACTGTGGCGGATAACCCCATTGGCTAGAAGAGCCTCCAGGGAATTGCTGCTGCTGCGGAGGTGGGTACTGTGGCGGGTACTGTGGCCATGAATAATCAGTAGGAGGTAACCGACCAAGGATTTGGTCTAGCCTACTATCATGCTGGGCCCGCCATGCTTGGTTCGCCTCTATCTCACCCCGTACTCTGTCATCAATAGCTCTCACCCTATCATCAGTCGCTCTCACCCTATCATCAGTCGCAGCCTGTCTCTGCTCTAGGGTGGTAAATCTCTGATCAAATTGCAGCTCCATCGCCTCCAACTGATGCGACAGATAGTACAACCCCGCAGCTGGGTCCGCTCTCCATTCTTCGACTTCATCCTCTTGTTCTTCCTCTTCTTCCTCCTCCTGTTCTTCTTCTTGCTCCGGCTCAACTACATTTACCCCCTTGGGGTGACTCTTATCCCTAATCTTTCTTTCTGTAATAATAGCCTCCAAGCCTATGTCCCTAGGGATATTAGTGAAATTAACTCCATTCAGCCCCATCAGCCCCTTAATCATTAAGGGGTAGTTGTAACTATTCTTCCCCATCTGTTGATACGTCCTATTAATCTCATGGGCAATGATTGACCCGGTGTCAATTTGTTGCCCCGTCAAGATGACGTGCATCAATGCAGCTCTACGCCACCCAACCTCGTGAGGTCGGGAAGATGGGAGCACCCTCTCGCAGATAACTCTATGAAGGTACTTCATCTGTGGGGGAAGAAACTTGGAAGCAATTAATACCCCCTTATGCACAGTTGAGTCAAGGGGCAAACCACCAAATGTTCCGGCAATAAGATGGAGGTTAGCTTTGGGGTTGTTCATCATTTGTTTTTCGAGGTGTAGGAAGGAACAGGTCTCGGCTTGCACATGCGCAGGAAGATTGTAATATGCTATAATTCTTGCCCGGGTATACCCCACCTCTATACCCCGCACATAAGAAGTGTCATTTATCCCTTTTCTAGCAGCCGCATTTGCATAAAATTCGCGAACTAACTCGCGACTCCCCCTTTCAACCGGGGCAACCAATAAGTTCTGCCAACCATACTCCGCTACAATATTATCTAAACCCATATCCGTAATATCTATCCCTTTCTCTACATTAAAACCTCGGCCGGCATAAGCATTAAAAAATTTCAACGCATCAACACTCACAAATTTGTTCTCATCAAACAATGGTTGTGGAACCGGGGCTTTCTTTGTTCCCCTTTTACGCTTAGTAGCAGAGGTAGACATTATAATGACGCAAATGAGCAAGGCAATACAATTAAATTCACGCTTCTTACCCCTTCAAGGCTCGCCGGAAAATTCGCCGGAGTATGCCGGAATATCTCGCCGGACTTTGGGAAGAAGGCCGGAAAATCAACCCCTTGCCTTTGTGAACAAACACCCACTTCAATTCGAGCTTAACCCCACTGCTTCAACCGGAATACACTCTAGAACACCCTTCTTCAACTTTTTCGAAATTGCTCAATCTCCGCCGGAATTAATGGTTTTTGGATAGATGAATCGGCTTTGGCTTGAGGATTTATGATGGGTATGGTGATTTAGAGGTTGGAAGGGGAGATAATTGGGTTTTGGTGAGGGATTTTTAGAGAGAGGGAGCCTAGGGTTCGTGAGTTTTAGAGAGAGAGGAAGGAGGGCGGCGGTGTGTTATGAGGGGGCTCGTTGCACTGATTGGGTTTTATTTAAATTCACCCGTAATTTTTAACGAGCGCGGCCGCTCTCCCCTTAAGCGCGTCCGCGCTTTATGGCCGAGACTGATATCCCATTTTCTTTAATTGAAGCGCGGCCGCCCTGATTTGTAGCGCGCTCGCGCTGGATTGTCGTGGTTTTGACTTTTAACGAACGCGGCCGCTCTGACATGGAGCGCGCCCGCGCAGCCTGGCCGAAGCTGATGCTCACTTTTCCTTTAAACAAGCGCGGCCGCTCTATGTCCGAGCGCGCCCGCGCACCCTGGTGGTGAGATTTCATCAGTTTTTCATCCTTTTTACTGCCTTGAAGTTCACAGCTTCAACTTTAATCAATTTTGTGCTATCCTGCACATCACCACAAACACACACACAAGCGTAATATCTATTGACAAAACTTAAAAGTAAATATTTTTGGAGGGTGACAACTATTTACACTCCCCTATAAACCCACAAACTCGGAGAGACCCATAACGGGTGACACAAAACTTTTGTTCGACACAAATATGTCAAACATTTGACCGCACTTTCGCTGCCTACGTCCCCATTAATGTGAACGGACTACCCACATTAATAGGCTCAGGTCACCGTAGTTCGACACGTTCTATACTAACGACTCGAAAACGGTAAATAACAATTTTTTTTTTTTAATGAATACCCCCACCCACAAACTAAGAATTTGCGATGTCCTCATTGCATAAATAGATTCCAACGCGAATTCAAAGCTAACAAGTAGTGGTAAACTGAAAGTAAAGACAGAAAGCAGTAAAAGTTACCTAAGGTTGGGTTGCCTCCCAACTAGCGCCTTTGTTTTAAGTCTTTGGCTCGACATGATGCTCATGATTTCTTATTTAATTTCCGGTGCATCTACCAACACCACCACATCAATTTCCTCCAAGATAGACACCCCTTCGTAATAGGGCTTGACTCGGTGCCCATTCACCTTGAAAGTACTTCCGTTTTTCAAATCTTTGAGCTCGACCGCTCCATGTGGAAATACTTTCACCAACTCATAAGGGCCTGACCATTTGGAGCACAATTTACCGGGAAAAAGTCTCAATCGAGAATTGAACAATAAGACCTTCATACCCGGCCTTAAGAATTTCGGCTTTAAGTACTGGTCATGGTATCTCTTGGTTCTTTCTTTATACAGCTTGGCACTTTGGTAGCTGTCTTGCCTCAACTCATCGATCTCATCCAAATCAAGCATTCTTTTCTCACCTGCCGTCGTCAAATCCATGTTGAGTTCCTTCACAACCCAATATGCTTTGTGTTCCATCTCAATCGGAAGGTGACACTCCTTGCCATACACAATTCTGTACGGACTCATCCCAATGGGAGTTTTGTAAGCAGTCCGATATGCCCATAGTGCATCATTGAGCTTTAAAGCCCAATCTTTTCTGTTTGGCCGGACTGTCTTCTCTAGAACCCCTTTGATTTGGCGGTTGCTTACTTCCACTTGCCCCGATGTTTGGGGATGGTAGGCTGTGGCTAGCTTGTGAACAACCCCATATTTCTTTAGGACTTGGTTGAAAAGCCTGTTTGTGAAGTGAGTTCCTTGATCACTAATGATTGCACGAGGCACCCCGTACCTGCAAAAAATATTCTCACACACAAACTTTGAAACAACGTTAGCATCATTAGTCCGGGTGGCAATAGCTTCCACCCATTTAGATACATAGTCAACAGCAACCAATATATACACAAAACCATGGGACGAGGGGAAAGGGCCCATGAAATCAATGCCCCATACATCAAATATGTCAACAACTAAATTATAATTTTGGGGCATCTCATCACGCTTACCTATCCCTCCCGTTCTTTGGCATTTATCACACTTTTTGCAAAAGTCTTGCGCATCTTTAAATATGGTGGGCCAATATAAGCCACTTTGAAGGATTTTCCTAGCAGTCTTTTGACCACTGAAATGCCCACCACATTGTAAATCATGACAAAAGCGCAAGACACTCAATTGTTCATATTCCGGAACACACCTCCTCACCATCTTATCTGGACAAATTTTCCACAAGTAAGGATCATCCCAAATGTAGTGCCTCACATCAGATTTAAATTTCCTCTTTTGATCATAAGTAAAGTGAGGAGGAATCTTGTCGCATGCAAGATAATTAACAAGATCCGCATACCAAGGCTCTTGAACATGTAAAGCAAGTAGTTGTTCATCCGGAAAATTTTCATTCACCGGAATCACCCCTTCTTTGCTATTCTGAAACGAGAAATCCTCAAGCCTTGATAAGTGATCCGCCACTACATTCTCGGTCCCCTTTTTGTCCCTTATTTCCAAGTCAAATTCTTGCAACAAAAGCATCCACCTAAGAAGTCTAGGTTTTGCATCCTTTTTATTCAACAAATATTTTAAAGCTGCATGATCAGAATAGATTATTACCTTTGACCCAAGCAAATATGAACGGAACTTCTCAAGTGCAAACACAACTGCTAAAAATTCTTTCTCAGTAGTGGTATAATTAAGTTGTGCATCATTAAGAGTTCTACTTGCATAATGGATTACATGCGGTAATTTATCAATCTTTTGACCCAAAACAGCCCCAATAGCAAAATCAAATGCATCACACATGATCTCAAAAGGGTGAGATCAATCAGGGCTAGAAAGGATGGGGGCGCAAGTAAGTTTTTCTTTTAACAAAGTGAAAGCATCTAGACAATCTTGGTCAAAGATGAACTCAGTATCTTTAGCTAGCAAGTTACTTAACGGCTTACAAATTTGTGAAAAATCCTTAATAAATCGCCGATAAAAACCCGCATGGCCTAAGAAACTTCGAACACCCTTAACTGAGACCGGGGGAGGTAGCTTAGAAATCACATCTATCTTAGCTTTATCCACCTCTATCCCCCTACTAGACACTATATGACCTAAGACAATACCATGTCTAACAAAAAAGTGACACTTCTCCCAACTAAGTGTCAAATTGGTCTCACAACATCTCCTCAAGACCATAGTCAAATTATCAAGACACCCCTCAAAACTATCTCCAACCACAGAAAAATCATCCATAAACACCTCGACACACTTCTCTATCATGTCCGAAAAGATGGAGGTCATGCACCTTTGAAAAGTAGCGGGTGCATTGCAAAGCCCAAAGGGCATCCTCCTATAAGCAAAAGTGCCAAAGGGACATGTGAAAGTGGTCTTTGATTGATCCTCGGGTGCGATTGTGATTTGATTATAACCCGAGAACCCATCAAGAAAGCAATAATAAGCATGACCCGCCAACCTCTCTAAGATTTGGTCAATGAAAGGTAAAGGAAAGTGATCCTTTTTGGTGGCGGCATTGAGCTTTCTCAAATCTATACACATCCTATACCCGGTCACCTCTCTAGTGGGCACATCCTCATTGTTATCATTTTTCACAACTGTAATGCCCGACCTCTTGGGAACCACTTGAACCGGGCTCGCCCACTTTGTCCCGCAATTGGGAATATAATTCCCGCATCTAATAATTTCGGGACCTCTTTCCCTCATTTGCTTCCTCCATGTGAGGATTCAATCTCCTTTGTCTTTCCCTTGAAGGTTTAGCCCTCTACAAGATTAATTTTATGCATACACATTGAGGGGCTAATACCTTTAATATCCGCCAAAGTCCACCCTATGGCCGATTTGTGCTCACTGGCACGGCAATTAATTTGGCCTCTTGTTCTAGGGTCAAGTGCGAGGCAACTATCACGGGTAAAGTCTCGCCCTCCCCTAGAAAGGCATACTTTAAATTAGAGGGGAGGGGTTTTAGCTCAAGAACCGGTGGAACCACAACTGATGGCGCATACTTCTCATTGAAGTAGCCTAGGGAGTGAGACGGGCCATTAACGGAATAATGTTCCTCGGCCTTATTTTCAATGGCCATTACTTCGGAACCCGCATTATCCCTAGTTTTCTCACTGCCATTCAACAACATCTCAAGTTCATCACATGCTCTATCATGCCACAAATATTCCTCCACACAGTTATCTATTCTTTCCACAAAATTACAAGAATCCCCACTGTCCATTGGATTTTGCATAATATCATGTACAACAATTTCGATTGTCTCGTTGGCCACAGTCATGGAAAGAGTTCCATTGCCAACATTAATAATAGTGTTTGTCGTCGCCATGAATGGACGCCCAAGTAGAATTGGGGAATCACGACGACTACACTCACTATTAGGCATCTCTAGCACAACAAAATCCACAGGTATGATTAATGAGCCCACCTGAACCAAAACATCTTCCACAATCCCCAACGGTCTTTTAATAGATCGATCCGCCAGTTGGAGAGCCATGTAAGTAGGTTTCAATTCAGGCAAACCCATCTCAAGATACATATAATGGGGTAACAAATTAATACTAGCGCCTAGGTCCAACATCGCCTTCACCTTACTCGAGTTCCCCATATTGATAGAAATTATAAAACTTCCGGGGTCCTTTTGTTTGGGTGGGAGGTTTTGTTGTACCACTGCACTAGCATACTCTCCCAAAAATGCCTTCTCATCCTTGCCATACTTTGGTTTCTTGGAATTAATTTCTTTGAAAAACTTGGCATACGCCGGAACATTTTTTATCACATTCAACAAAGGGAGATTGATGTTCACTTTAGAGAACATGTCCATCAACTCCGACATTTGTTGATCCATTTTATTTCTCATGAATCTTCCAGGAAACGGTACAGCCGGTACATATGGATTGGGGGTTGGAGAGTCAACTTTAGATTTCTCCCCCAATTCATTAGTACCTTCTTCCTCATTAACAATTTCAACAACAGGAGGTGGGACAGAAGATGAAGAAGAAGTTACCTCACTACCTACCTGTTTACCATTCCGGAGTGTGGTAATGGCCTTTGCTTGGTGACCTTGACTCGGGAAGGTCACCGACTTGTGCCCTGTAAGGCTTGAAAAGCTTGACCATTTGCCCGATTTGGGTCTCCATTTTTTCATTGCGGACTTCATGATTCTTTCTTTGCTGTTCTTTGTTCGGCTCTCAATACGCTCCATTGCTTCCTCCCAAGGCTCCTTCTTTCTTTCAAATGCCCCTTGTGGAGGTGGAGGGTGGAGAGGTTTATTTTGTTGATTCTGATTACCTCCCCACGAAAAATTAGGATGATTCCTCCACCCTGGATTATATGTGTTGCTGTAGGGCATGTTCTGTGGATGCCTTGGGGGATGTCCATACATAGCATTTACCTGTTCAGGATCACAACCAAACTGCACACCACTTGGACACATATTAGTAGCATGAGAATTTAAACCACAGTAAGCACATAAATCATTTAACACATTGGCACTAGAAGAGGTGCCTTGAGCAGTCAACTTATCAATTTTACTATTTAAAACAGCCATTTGCTTGGACAAATTATCAGTAACATTCAGATCCATTACCCCCCTTGTTTTCCCCCTAGAACTCTTTTGTTGAGAATTAGCACTCAACATCATAAATAAGGCCTTAGTCTCATCAGGGGTCTTGGCTCCTATAGAGCCTCCTGCAGCATTATCCACCACAGACTGAGTGGAATCATTCAAGCCATCATAGAAGGCTTGATTCAAAGAGGGTAAAGAAAAATTATGCTGAGGACATTGAATAAGCATTAGGTTAAATCTCTCCCAAGCTTCATGGAGAGGTTCCCCCACATCTTGTGTGAAATTCATCAGTTTCTGCCTATAACTAGCCTGCAGATGATGTGGGTAATACCTCCTGAGAAAAGTATCTTGCATCTCAGTCCATGTACTGATGCTTTGGGATGGAAGCATCATTAACCAAGTCTTTGCTACCCCTTTTAAGGTGTAAGGGAAGCACTTGAGCCTAACTTGCTCTTCAGTAACTCCCGCCCTTAGTAGAAACTGGGCTACCATCATCATATATTCTTTTATGAAAGTTAAGGCATCCTCGCCTGGTAGCCCTTGAAAACTAGGGAGCATAGCAAAATATTGACCTTTAACCTCTAAATTCTGTGCTGCTTCGGTCAGCACTATGCATGAGGGGGAAGTGTCCACCCTAGGTCTCAGGTAATCATTCATTGTTTGTTCTGCCATTTCGGCTTTTTCTTCCTCTACCTCGGTGGTGGAGGGTTCAGACTCAATGTCCGAGTCTGAAAAGAGAGGATTAAAGAGGGGATCGCCCTCAAAAGCTTCCTCAAGTCTATTGATGTTGTCGTCCAATGGAACCAAAGTAGGCTTCAAAGAACGACGACCTTGCATTCACTACTTAACCAACTTGTTTACTATCAACAAGTCCCCGGCAACGGCGCCAAAAACTTGATGGAGAAAAATTCCTCTAGTAATAAAAACCGAGCAAGTGTACTCACTACCGGTGTAGTAGTATGCACGAGCAGGGGTCGAACCACAGAGACTTGTTGGTAAACAAGAGCAGTCAAAGCAATGAATAAAGTAACCACAGATTTTTGATTTGAAATAATAACCTAATTCTAAAACAGAAGTAAACAATTAAAACTAAGGAAGCAATTCAAACGGAACAAATTAACTCAGATAAACACGGAGATTCACGGATTGGATTCACAATTACTTTCACCCTATGCTATTTTTACTGCTAGAAACATTAATCTCAATCTAGGATTCATTCACCGAAATAAGGATTGGGACGGTGTGGTGCCCGGATTGCAACCCTTTTAATTATTATCAAGCTGCGTTTTCTGTTACGGCCACACAACAATCAAATAATTAATCAACACAATAGAATATTGAATCTAAACCCTTTTGATTTCTGTTATGGCCTCAATTAGGTCTAATCTTCAAAACGAGTGTTCAAATTGTATCAATCCCCAAATTAATGGCGGGAATCAATACCCAAATAATTAAAAGGCCAAGGTCATCTTAACATGAAATTGAAACCTTAAAGCTGTTAAAGATTAATGTTTTGAAGAACTAGAAAGAGATCAAACGCGGAAGAATTAAAACTTATAGCATAAAGATCCGATGTCGCTACAACCAGTCCGCAAATCTAAAGAACTTAGCTACTCAACGACATAACGAAAACAATAATGATCATAAAATAAAAGAACATCAAAACCTGAGAGATCCGGAATTGATGAGCAATAATTCTCTACGAAAACTCAAAACCTAGAACAAAAATAATATCCGAGATTGTTTCTAAGCTGCTTTGTTGAAGTATAAATACTCTAGGGCAAAATACAAGGGAAAAAATGTGCAAAAAGTCGAGACTGCCCATCATAAGTTGCCGAAATCTGGTACTGAAGACGGGACAAGCGCGGCCGCTCTGTGTTGAGCGCGCCCGCGCACTTTGGCAGTAGCTCTGGTCATCAAAACGACGTCACTTGAGCGCGGCCGCTCTTAGGTAGAGCGCGGCCGCTCTGGTTGGCCGAGAGTTGGTCTTCAAAATCCTCAATGGAGCGCGGCCGCTCTTAGGTAGAGCGCGGCCGCTCTGGTGCCTGGAACTGCATCTCGAGTTATTTCCCAATTTCCTTGCTCTGCTCCGCTCCAACTTGGTTTCCTTTCCATTTTATTGACCAAAATCAACACTTAATCATCCTTTTCCCCTGTACTCATAAACACTCAACAACCGTATTAAAACAACATAAAACCCGGGATTTTGAGCCTAAAATAGGTTCGTAAACATGTAAAATGGGTGTGTAAAAACACATCCATCACATAACTAGCCAGTGGCTAGTTATGTCGCGTGACAAACGTTGCCATATGCAGGAACTCTCAATCATTCTTCCCTTGGTTTAACCAATTCATTCTAGTTGTGTGTGACCCAATAGGATTATATTATGTTGGCAATGAGTTCGATCATATCGAATCCCATAAGACATAAGCGGACTCTAGCAAGCCATTATGTCTACCCAAATAATATAACGTAAGAGTTCACGTTTCCAATGGTACACTTCCATTTCTCCCTTTGTCTCACGATGTTATATTGAACACAAGTCATGGTCCACGTCAACTTGTATTTGTTCAATGCTTTCTCGATCTTGAGTATAATGATAGTCCAATCATATTGGGGTGTGGCCACACGCTTTCATCATTATCACTCATCGAGGGGCCCAAGCAAAACATCTCTCTTTTGAGGGACAAATTCCATCTTGACTTATCATCCTTCCCATCATGAATCCGATCATGCCAAAGATAGTCTTTATAAATATCGTGTTAAGATATCGTTTGACTAAAATCAAACATGACTTTCATCATATGTAAGGTCATGATAATCTGATCCCAGGGACTAAATGAAGTGACCATATGAGATTTAATTATGACATTTGACCATGACATAAATCTCATACGGGTCAAGTCCAGTCACTTGTTCTCTAACAAGTACCCATAATTTCAATGTGCATCTCTATGCATATAATCATCATATGATTATCCATTGACAATTATACTAACTATTCTCTTAATAATCAGAGACGGAGATTATTACAATAAATATGCAAACTATATAATAATCAAATAATAAACGATAAAGATGATACATAACGGTTCTCAGTTAAACATAACTAAAGCCTAGGGCATTACACCAACAGTCTCCCACTTGCACTAGGCTCCATTTATGTATCGAATACTCATGGATCTAACATGACCATCATGCTTCTGCCTGTGCGAGGGTCTTTGTAAGTAAATCCCTTATGTCATCATCGGTTGATATTTTGTATATCTTAACGTCTTCTCATTCTTTATGAATTCCTCGAAGAACGTCTAAGTGAGTGTTTGGATCACCGTTGTGATTTTGGTTCCATTGTCAGCACAAATGACACCATAATTATCACAACAAAGTTCCATGGATTAGTGATACTTGGAAAAACACTTGGAGTGTTTCCAAAACACTAAATGAACTTTTTGATCCAAACTGCCTCTTTCAGCTACATCGTATGTTGCTAAAATATGGCCTTAGTAGTAGAATCGGCTACAATTTCTGTTTGGAACTCTTCCAATCAAAATTGCACCTCTAATAAGCATAAACACAAATCCTAATTGCGATTTTAAAATAACTTTGTCAGTTTGGAAGCTAGCATCTTTGTAACCATTACAACAAGATTAACTTCCAACCTTTCATATGTCAAGAACGTATCCTTAGTTCTTCTTAAGTACTTAAGGATCATCTTGACTGCCATCCAATGGTTCTCAACAGGATCAGATTGGTATCGACTCGTCATGCTTAGAGCATACGAGACGTCGGGTCTAGTACAAATCGTGGCATACATGACAGATCCAAATGCCGGAGCATATGGAACTTCATTCATTCCCTTTTGCTCATCAGTTGTCATAAGACAATGAGTATTGCTAAGAGAAGTACCATGATCCATTGACAAGTTACTCTTCTTAGATTCTTCTAAGAATCTTGTCAATGTGAACACTTTGACTCAAACCAATTTATCCTTCTAGATCTATCTCTATAGATCTTGATGCCAAGGATGTAAGCGGCTTCACCCATATCTTTCATTGAGAAACCTTTCCTTTCCTTGACCAAGACTTGACAGTCTTAAGTGTCGGAACTTGTTTTTCCAATGAGTAAGATATCATTGTAATAAAACAATAGAAATAATACTATGCTCCCACTGAATTTCATGCATACACAAGGTTCATCTTTGTTCTTCGATGAAGTCAAACTCTTTGGCCAATTCATCAAAACAAAGATTCCAATTCCTTGAAGCTTGCTTCAACCCATCTCATGGATCTTTGCAACATGCATACTTTATTAGAGTTTCTTGGATCGACAAACTATTCGGGTTGTGTACTCTACACATCCTTAATAATCTTTCCATTTAAAGAAAGTCGTTTGACATCCATTTGTCATATCACATAGTCACAATATGTGATAATGGCAATTGAAATTCTAATAGACTTTGACATTGTAACTGGGCGAAAAGGGTTCCTTCATAGTCAATACTATGAATTTGCCTAAATCCCTTTGTTACAATCCTTAGTCATGAAAGTATACACCTTCCCATCTATGTTGGTCTTGAAGACCTACTTGCACCCTTCAATTTTTACACTTTTAGGTAGCTCAATCAAGTTTCCAAACTTGATTGTCAAACATGGATTGTAATTCGGATTCCATGGTTCCTAACCATTTATCCAAATTAGGAGAGGACATCGCTTCTTGATAGCAAGTAGGATCGTCATTCTTAATGACATCCATCTTATTACTTTCCGATACGAGGAATCAATATTTCTTGAGTTCGGATCGTAACCTATCCGATCTACGATGGACTTGTGCATCTTGAATCGGTTCCACAACTCCTTTGTGAACTTGGTTCCGTCTCTACTCTTGGATCCATATTATTTTCAGGTTCTTGAACTCTCTTCAAGATTAATTTTACTCCCACTAGATTCTTTATTGAGAAACTATTTCTCAAGAAACAAATCGTGTAGAGCAACAAACGTTTTGTTCTCTTTGCGGTTGTAATATTAATTTCCGAAAATAACTTTGTCAAATTTGGTGCTAACTTATAAGAGACAAGTCTCTTTACATAAGATTCGCAACCCCAAATCTTCATGAAAGAATAACTAAGTTTTCTTTCATGCCACATCTCATGTGGGGCCTTAGGAACCGATTTAGTAAGGACTCAATTCAGTGTAACCACATTATTTCTAATGCATATCCTCAAAAGGAATTAGGAAAGTCAACTTGACACATCATCGAATGAACCATGTCTAACAAGGTTCAATTCCTCCTTTCAGACACACCATACAATGTGGTGTTCCGGGCGGAGTCAACTCTGAAACGATTTCACAGTTTTGAGATGATTGTCAAACTCTTGGCTCAATTATACATCACCTCGATCCAATCGAAGTACTTAATAGTTTTACCAAGTTGGTTTTTGTATTTCATCTTGAAATGTACGAAACATCTCAAACGATTCACCTTTTGACTTCATCAGATAGACATCGTCACATCTAGATAAGTCATTGGTGAATGTGATGAAACACCAAAATCCTCCCCGAGCAATGCTGCTTAATGGTCCACATACATCTCATGTATAATGACCAATAAAGCACTAGCCCTCCCACTACTATTAGTGTAGGGTGGTTTGATCAATAATCCCAATAAACAAGATCAACATTCCTCAAATGATTCATGGTCATATGAGTCTAAAAGTCCATGTTAATGGAGTTTAGATATATGTTTCTTATTTATCTGACCAATCCGGCAATGCCATATGAACGCGTTTGTTCATATTGTTCGGTTTAGATTTCCATTTATATTATAGATATCTTCAATATTATTTTGTTTCTCATCCTCAAGGATATGAAGACCATTCAATGACATATGCAATACAATAAGGCATATCATTAAATGAATATAAAACTTTTTATTGAAAATAAGAAAATTATATCCTTCATCATCCATTTAAGAAACGGAAATAATACTCCTACTCAAATTCGGAACGTAGTCATACTTGTTCAAAACAAGTACTACTTCACAAGGTAAAGTGACTTCATAAGTCCCTTATGGCTAATGTTGCAACTCTTGCTCCATTCCCATGCTTAGGTTTAATTTACCTTATTTGAGTAGCTTTCTATTCTTTGCTCCTTGCACATTTAAACAAATGTGGGATCCAATCCTGTATCATATACCCAAGAACAAGAAGTCGAAAGGAAAATATCTATCATATAGATATTTGAAGTAGTAGCAATCATATTGCCCTTCTTCACATTTTAGGCCTTCCTAATAAGCCTTGCAACTTTGCTTCCAATGACCAATCTTATTGCATTGGTAGCAAACTACATCCTTTTGAGACACTTTGGGTTTAGCCTCTTCGGCTTTGACAACATTTGTCCTAGGTTTAGCAACTTTTGTTTTACCTTCCTTTCCTTCCTTTATGAACCCTTTTGTTGTGTCAACCTTTAACACAATTTGTGGATTGCTCCTTCTTTCATCATATGAATTAAGAGCCTTCACCACAACATATATCTTTTGCTTAGCTTGCACTTTGGAACATTTCCTTTTTGCGTTATGCTAGAACAAAAGAATAGTTATCATGTGCTCAAGGTTCTTCATAAGAGCCGTTAAACATGGTGACAATTACAAGGCAAGCAATATTGTCAGAATCATCAACATGTTTCTAATGTTGCTTCCTTATTTGCCATATGCAACATTTGCATTAGGTTCAATAGGAACGGATTCGTCAAGAACGTACACACTATGTGTTGTTCCTTTCGAACTTTGTCCTTCATAAGGACGAATCACAATTATCATTATGTAATGCTACTTCTACAACAAAATATACAAATTATATGAACACATATCAATATCAACACATTTATCATTTAAGAGCAAATAATGTATTTTACAAATACTCCCACTAAATCATACACCTTCCAATGCAAATAAGCATAATATGCATTTAATGGGCTAAGATCCAACTTTAATTTAATCTCAAGTACGCTATGGCGCACCGCTCAAGATTAAACTAATTAGGTAGAAAACATCAATCATATCGTATATGACTCTTAGGACTAAGATCCATCTTCAATTTAATCTCAAGTACGCTATGGCGCACCGCTCAAGATTAAACTAATTAGGTAGAAAACATCAATCATATCATATATGACTCTTAGGATCTTTTATGAGATTTATTTAAGACATCATATGTCTAAGCATATTTTAATCTCATCTTATGCCTTGGGTCCAAAACCATTTTGATAACCCAATTAAGTTCATCCACTTTAAACGTATAGGAACCACCATTTCCTCATCTTGCTCGCAAACGGAATAGAATCAAAGCACCTTGCTATGGCAAGCCCACCCAAAACTATCCGAGTGGTCTCAAGTGTTTTAATCATGGATTGGCATAAAGAACTTAAAAGTTAAATGAAGGTTCTTTAAAGGTAGATTATAAGCATATCAGAAAGATAGTCATAATCGTGCACCAGGTAAGTTCCCAGGAAGATAGGTGAGCCACAAGGACTACTTAAGTACCAACTCTTCCTTAGACAGAACTCTCCTAGTCATGCACAATTAGAGATCAAATCTGATTTGGCAACATAATCACTACCTTTTATAAACAATCAGTTTTCCTTTTAAATTTCGCGTAATTATGACTTGTTTCCATAAACAATCATAAAATCCAAAATTTACAATGTCTAAATCTAAACATATTAGGAAACTATGAATCAATGTTTCAACTAAACATCTAATAAAATTTTTAACACTTAAGAACAATTAATTCATACATCGCAACAATTAATAAAAACACATTTGAATTAATTAAGCATGCATCATAAACAATGAATTAATCTAGCATAGCCCTATAAATTTTATTTCCAGAAATTTATAGCATTCAGACATAAAACATCTCAGATTGTAAACACAATCACAGAATAGCAGAAAAAATTAAACAAACTGATTTTGCCCAGATTTGGCTTATTATGTCGCGTGACATAACTAGCCAGTGGCTAGTTATGTCGCGTGACATAACTGGCCAGATTACCAGATTTCCACATGTGGCTTACTATGTCGCACGACATAGGTAGCCAGTTCGCAGGATTTCCAGATTTCAATCAATTCAGATTACATGCAATTAAATCATATAAAACAACCCTTTTACAGATTTAATTCAACATAATTCGAAAACGATTTTCACATTGTTTCACATAAACAATCAAAATTCTATCGCATACAAAAACATGCAACGAACATATAAACAATTTATATAATCATTCTAGCATGTTAATTCAAACTTAACCATACGAACGGGGCTCACGATACCCTTTGTTGGGTTTCACGGGTCCATGCGCGGCGGAATTAAGCATTAAAAACATAAAACCCAAGGAAGCCTAAGATCCGTTCTATACAATTAAACTGAATTCCTATGAGATAGGAATTTACCAACCTAAATTGCTTTCCGGTCTTGAGCTATCGAACGGATAATTATGTGATTCGTAATCACAAACTTTTGATCTTCAAATCTTGAATCTTCAACTCCTTTGGATCTTGATTTGAACTCTAGGCCTTGATCGTTACAAACGAGCGAAGACCTCTATTGTTGTATCCACACGTAAGAATGAACCAAGAACGATTTCTTGATGATTGCTAGATCAAAAACCTTTGGAAGAATATTGAGAAACCTTTATGTGTTTTTCTTTCTTGAAAATTCGGCGAGCATTAGGGTTGATGGACCTTCACATATTTATACTACTTTAGTGTAAATATGTTTCCTAATCGAATTAGGAAAACGGTGTCAAAAGCGTCTGTGGCTAGTTATGTCGCGTGACATACTTAGCCGCTGGCTGGATTATGTCGCGTGACATAACCAGCCCGATGTGGGTATGTCGCGTGACAAACGTTGCCGTATGCGGGAGAACTCTCAATCATTCTTCCCTTGGTTTAACCAATTCATTCTAGTTGTGTGTGACCTAATAGGATTATATTATGTTGGCAATGAGTTCGATCATATCAAATCCCATAAGACATAAGTGGACTCTAGCAAGCCATTATGTCTACCCAAATAATATAACGTAAGAGTTCACGTTTCCAATGGTACACTTCCATTTCTCCCTTTGTCTCACGATGTTATATTGAACACAAGTCATGGTCCACGTCAACTTGTATTTGTTCAATGCTTTCTCGATCTTGAGTATAATGATAGTCCAATCATATTGGGGTGTGGCCACACGCTTTCATCATTATCACTCATCGAGGGGCCCAAGCAAAACATCTCTCTTTTGAGGGACAAATTCCATCTTGACTTATCATCCTTCCCATCATGAATCCGATCATGCCAAAGATAGTCTTTATAAATATCGTGTTAAGATATCGTTTGACTAAAATCAAACATGACTTTCATCATATGTAAGGTCATGATAATCTCAGGTCTAGGGACTAAATGAAGTGAGCATATGAGATTTAATTACGACATTTGACCATGACATAAATCTCATACGGGTCAATCTGATCACTTGTTCTCTAACAAATACCCATAATTTCAATGTGCATCTCTATGCATATAATCATCATATGATTATCCATTGACAATTATACTAACTATTCTCTTAATAATCAGGGACGGAGATTATTACAATAAATATGCAAACTATATAATAATCAAATAATAAACATAAACGATAAAGATGATACATAACGGTTCTCAGTTAAACATAACTAAAGCCTAGGGTATTACACCAACAGCTTGTAGAGTCGCCACGCCGTTTTGATTAAGCCCAAAATATTGAGAAAATGCATCAATTTAAAAATAAACTGTTTTTGTGTGATGAGATTTTTTGAGTTCGGATGTCTACATTGTACACTACTTATTGAAATATATTGAAATAGTGTAGGAAGGAAGCCTTACCAATGTTGGTTCGTGTCTGTCTTCCGCTGGGGAATAGTGTTTGAGGATGGAATAGTGTTCCGGGACGGACCGGGATTGCTTCGGGATGTGCCGGTTGTCTACGGACAGAGCTTCGGCGTGCCTCGGGATTGTCGGGTGTGCACTTGGGCAGAGGTTCGGCGTGCGTTGGGATCGCAGGGATCGTCGGCGGGATTCGGGTAGAGGTTCGGCGTGCGTCGGGATCGCTGGCTGGATTCGGGCAGAGGTTCGGCGTGCGTCCGAATTGCCGATTTGGCGCAGAAAGGGCCGGGACGCCTCGGGAAAGACCAGGCAAGGCCTCAAAGTACCACGAGGGGCCTCAGAGTACCTCGAGAGTGCCTCGGGGCAGCGCGGGAGCGTCTCGGGAGCGCTCGGAAAGGCTTCAGAGCACCACAAGGGAGCTCGAAAGGCCTCGAGAGGAACCGAAAGGGGCCGGGAGTGCCTCGGAAGGATTTAGAGGGGCTGCCAGAAGGCTAAGGGAGAGAGTAGAAGAGGATGGTGTGTGAAATGAGGGAGGGGGAGCCCTCTATTTATAGTGTAGGAAAAATTGCAATAAGGTCCGTACGGACCTCCTTGCTTAATCCAAATTTTTAGTTTTTCTCGATTTGAGGGAATAATGTGGACTTTAAGAAGATTTTTGTAATGATTATGTCTGGTGTAAAGAGGTCCGTACGGACCTTTTTGGCATGGAAAGAGGTCCGTACTGACCTTCCATGCTTTTGTGATTGTGATAGCAAGCTAGCTCTCGTCGAGAGCTTTCCAACCATATATGACACGTCTCAATCGGAGTTCGTATGAAGGAGTTATGACCTCCGAAAGTTTGCCCTTGATTTTTTCCGTATACTTGGATGGAGAGCGATCCAGATTGGGGTACTTACAATGTCGCTCCAATAAAATTGATGAGGTCAAATTGGTAGATGCGAAAAATTAATTTTATGAACATAGCCATACTGAATGTTTGTCTTGATTTAGCAAAAGAGATATATAGTGAAGTCACACAACCTAACTATCGTGGATGTGAGTATGTCTTGAGTTTGAATGTTCTTGGAGAATTTCTTTTTCTACTGTGTCTGTCGTCATTATTACAAGGATGTATGGATGATTAAAGAGTATGGTGTGAGAGTCTTGGACTAAATTGGCTAGCTTCCCTTATCTTGATAGTTCGTGGAATTCATGTATCTGACCCTATTGTATATGTTAATAGAGGGTGAAATCTTTTTGGAATTCTACCACCATATTCTGTTGTTTGATATCAAAAGTAATTCATTCAAGAATTCATATATTCATCCCTTTGAAGGCTGTCTTGATCTTCTTGATGCTAATACCTACATTAGAGTTTAATTTCACCCTTTATCCTGGAAGAGGTCACGAAAGACGTGAATGGAGACGCGAAGCCAAGTCACAAAATATGATCTTTTAACTATATTTTTTTTACATATTTTTTGTTTCAAGTTTAGACAGTTTTTTTTTTTTTTCATGATATGAGCTATTTGAGCTAAATACAACATTGTGCCTTTGAGTTTTGACAAAAGTTATGATTCAATAAGCATTGTGTATTAGTTTTCCTTTTTATTGTGTATTATGATTCTCAATCTACATGAGTATGCAAGCATTCTAACATACACATGAATCTTTTAATATGTGAGCTATATGTAATAGTTTTCCTTTTTATTGTGTATTATGATTCTCAATCTACATGAGTATGCAAGCATTCTAACATACACATGAATCTTTTAATATGTGAGTTAATTTTGTGTTGGTGTGTGATATTAATTGAAACATCAGTTTCGTTCACATAATGATATGATTCTGGTATTAATTTTTTTTTCATATGACAATTATAAATGTGTAGATATAATTATAATCTCTGATATAATTTTTAATTAAATAATTAGCCTTACTATACCCGTCGAATCTCGACGGGTTACTCACTAGTTATAGATTTTCAAAAGTAGGAAAATTTAATTAATAAAACTAATTCTCGTCATTTATTGGCTTTTTTATGGACCTATGGTCTTTAGAGCATTTGCGGTCATGACTTTTGCTAAAGTCATGGCTGATTTGACAATCATGACATTCTCCAACGATGACTTTTGTAAATTTTGGTTCAGCAGTGCCGTGGTTCATGGCATGAGATTGTTTCTTTTTACCAATTAGAGGGTGACACGTGTCATATTTTTGTGAATTTTTTTTTTTTTTACAAAAATTGCAATTAACATATAAAAAATAATAAAAATACAAAATATTGAAAAACTGATGACTTTTGTCATGAATGGAGATAAAATTATTTGAAATTGTGTTTTTGATAACTGCTAACGTGGAGCTGAGGTGGAGGAGAGAGGAATGGGAATGAAGTTTTATGGATGAAGATACTCTAGGCCCATCTATCCCTCCACAACGATCTCCCTGTTGCCCTAGCCAAACTAAGACTAGAACCTCCTGAGTGCGCCGCAGACCTCTGCTTGTCGCGTCTCTGCCTAGGTGCCTCCTGACCCTCCTCCGAATCCCCATCATCACCGGTAAGTTTTGTGTTTTTGAACCCCTTCCTTGTTCCTTCATTTGTGAAATTGCTGCCCTGATTGCGGAATGTGGAATTGTGGTTTTGTAAGTTTTGAGATTTGAAATTGGGATTGCAGTCCTGATTTGAAATTAAAACTGTAATTTGTTGCCCTAAGAATGTTGAAAAAAACCTTCTTTTGCTTATCTGTGGGGTAGGGTGTGTAGAAGTTAATTCATGGTCTGATGCATAGTTTTTCTACTACCCCTCTTCGCACACACAAAACCCTAAAATTGAATTGTGGTACTTTCAAGGTCATTTTCCCAGTGAAAAAAAATTAGAGGCTGACCAATGATGGTGGGGCTGTGGGGTAGGGTGTATAGAAGTTAATTTATAGTCTAATGCATTGTGTTTCTTCTACCCCTCTTCGCACACACAAAACCCTAAAATTAAAATTGTGGTGCAATCTAAGTGGAGACAGAATTTTGTATAAATACTTGACAGGCCGGCCCTACAGTATAAGCCAAATAAGGCACCTAGGGCCCCCGGAAATTTAGTTGAATTTAGGGCCCCAAATTTCTAATGTTTCTATATATAAAAAGCTTCCGTTTTTTTTCTGAAGATAGTGTTTGTTCCCGTGGTTAAGGGATTGCTCATATCCCTTGCATACTTGGACCACCCAGGTTCAAATCTCCTTGTGGGGATACATCTTTTTCTTAACTATCCTTAGACATGCTTTTTATTTTGAAAATATTACAATTAACAAAAAAGAATATCAATATTTTTTAAATTTCTTTGCAATGATATCAACCAAATCTAATTACGGACTTCAAAGTCCAAATCTCTATCTTTTTACTAATAATCATTTACAACTTCCGTTGTTAGTCTACTGTTCCATTTAGGGTCCAACTGTCCAAATTTGATAAGCCCTTAGAAAAGGTGAAAATAAATAAATCCAATAGAAAGATGGGAGGTGTAAAGATGAGTAAGAAATTCGAGAAAGCAACCCCACCGTCGTACATTGATGGAAAAAGGCCCCGAAAATTTAGAGGGACGGCCCTGATACTTGATATTGAAATGTGAATTGTAGTTGGTTGTTGTGAAATAAAAATGTGGAAATTGACATACTTCAGAAGACGAGGGCCCCGACCGAAAAGTTGGCTTTGGCCCCAAATCCCACAAAAAGGTTACATTCAAATATGAGATAGTCTAGTTGTTGGATAAGCTTATTAGTAGGGATGACAATATGTGTTGACCGAAATCGACATTGATCCGCTCCGAATGGGGCGAGTTTGGTGAGCAATTATAGAAGCCCGACGGGTTCGGTTTCGATATGACTTGGTGACGCGCTCACCGACCCTGCCCGTACTATAATACAGACTCTTATTATTCATTATGATTCCCTTAACTCTTCTCTAATTACCTGAACAAGCCCACTATATAACCTAAAAGTTGAATGTGACGATCTCTCTTCTCTAGCCCTAAATCTAAAACAATTCTGAGCGTCGTCTCCTCTACTCTTTATCCTCTCCTACCTAATCTATATGAAAAGCCTGGAACGTATCATTTTTATCCATCCTTAAATCCAATCCTATATCTCTGCTCTCCATCTTCTCCATCCAAGCGTAGCATTGCCGAACTTGAATCCACCAATGGTAGACCAACCATCAGCAACCTCCGTCCTCTCCACCGACCATCTACTGCTTTCTTTCTCTTTGACCGACCTTATAGACCTTCCTCTCCGGATGCAACGATGACCACTAACGCAGTGACATCGCTTCAACATCTTTTCTCCCGTCGATTGTTCTATTCAGAATTGAGGCCAGGCGGGCTCGTATGAGGGAAAGGTTAACGGGGGCCGAGTTCGGTTTTGGGTAAACCCACCCCGAACCCCGAACCCGACTTGTTGCCATCCCTACTTATTAGATACAATCCAAATGGAACCATACTCATCGACAATTCTATGTTATGGAGAGTGTGGGAGATGGATCACCTGACTTTTTTATAAAGTTTTTTTTTTCTTATAAAAAATAAATTAGAAACAAAGTCAAACAAAATTATTCTTTCCTTCCCAAATTGAATGGTCAAATTTGTTAAAAATAAATTTGAATACCACTCCGTCCGTTTTGAAACTACACTTTTGGTGAACTTGATTACATTTTGACCAATAATTGGAATAAAAATAATTATCCCAATGAAAATCTAAAATTTGTTATTGAGATTATTATTAATCTTGATATATGATGCTCGGACTCTCTGGTTTACCCCGTCGGACCCTTCTCAACAACACTAAAATAGGAGTGTTCGACACAGGTACGGCAGGGTAAACCAAAAAGTCCGAGCATCAGAGATCGTGATACACTAACAATTTTTATTAAGATAATTATTTTTTGTTCAAATTATTGGTCAAAGTATAATAAAGTTGACCAAAAGTGTAATTTCCAATGGGATGGAGTGGTATTCAAATTTATTCTTAACAAATTGTACATTCAATTTGGGACAGAAGGAATAAGTTTTGTTTGACTTTGTTTCTAATTTGTTTTTTAAAAGAAAAAAAAATCTTTTTAAAACTACCATAGCTTTTTCTCCTCTCAGCCTCTCCACTTAAATTTTAGGTACTCATCCCGCGTCAACACCCTTCAATCTCTTCACCAATTTTTCTTTTCATCTCCCCGTAGTTGGCACCATTCAACTTCTTCTCTTCTGGTATTTGCTTCATATAGCTTTTTTCTTTTAAAATAGTGCAATCTAATTAATAATGATGATGGTCTGAAATCTTGAAAGATGATTTTTTTTATGATTTATAGTTTGATTGTAGAGCATTAACGTGAACGGTGATGATGATGAGGAATGAACTGATTTGTTGTGCAATTGATTTTCTGTTAGTTTCTTACGTACCTGTGTCTTGATATGTTTGTGAAGATGGAATGGAGTATGTAATTAAACTTAGACGAATTTGATTGATTGATTGCTATGATACGAGGCTAGCTAACTATGTATGTTCATCAGATGTTTGATAAAATGACCAGACCTAAAAGTCTATAAACTTTTAATCTAAATCTAAATCCAAATTCTAATCGGAAAGAGAAGAGCACACACGGAAACGAAAGTAGAGAACCAAAGACGGTAGACTGCATATCTCTCCACTCATCGTCGCCGCCAACCGTATTGTGAGTTTCTGTCTCCTATCTTACCACCTAGTTTTAACTGTCGTCAGGTTCTCAGTGGAACAGGAGTTTAGAATTGAGCCCAATTGTTCGGGATAATTGAAAAGACAACATGATATTTTATATAATTGCAAGTACATAAATTATCTCAAGTTATTGCCCCTGTTACATATCAAGTCAAATAATAAGTGCACAGAAAAGGAATTGTTAAACATAATCACAGATAAAGAGTTAATATACCAGTCAGGTAACAGACTTAAAAACATGAGTCTCAGAGTGATGGTGCTTCAATAATGATACTGAAGCCCCTAATCTTGTTTTATCAGATTGTTTGAATATTTCATCCTTGTATATCATAATGTTTATTGCCTTTTCTAAATTAATTTGTATTACTCCTTCAAAAAGGCTATTTAATTTTGTTGATTTGGGCTTCAGTTTACGATGGAAAGGGACTCCAGACAAATTATAATCTATTCTGATGTGCCTAACAATCATGAACCTATGTGCCTCCATAAAGTTGAAGGGGCAATCCATCCTACATGTCCACCAACCTTCACTCGGTAAAGGTTCTTTTTTGTTCATATGATCTCATCATTTAACGTGGAATGATTCTCTGCTGTGCCCATTTTTTTTTTAGACATGACTTGATTGACTTAGTTGAATGTGTTCTACGGTTTTATTCTTTACAATTGGTGCTTAGGGTTTTCAAACCTATCATTTCCTTGCAGTTACGACTATCGGGGTGATTTATATGAGTTTACAAACACAGCTATTGAATACTACAATTCAAATCACCAGGTTTGCTTCTTTTACGCCTTTCTTATAATTTTGGTACTTAGCTCACCTTTTCATTATTCCGTTTGTTTGAATCTTACTCTTTCTTGATGATCAAATCCGTTTGTTTGAATCTTACTCTTTGTAGAATGGTCAATTTGAGCTGGTGGACCCATTGTGTTTGAGAACCTTTACATCGAGCGATTTTCGCGACGGCCCAAAACACCATCTTAGTTTTATTGCTAGAAGAAAGAAGTCTTGTGAACTGAAACTTTTTTTTGCCGCATTTCGTTATCCTAGACGTGTCGAGATCTGTTCAACCGTGGAACCCGGTACTTAATCTTGATGCATATGCACTCCTTTGCATTTTCTGTTATTCCCCCTCCTTTTTTTTCTTAGATGGTCAAATGCTATCGTTTGAATGTTATGATGAAACATTTTTATCTCTTGTATATTATGGAAACTAAACTTAGTTACTTACATGTTACTTGTATTGTAGGTAATCCCTTATTTCGAGTCGGTTGTGGTGTTTGTCACCCTGATGGGGCTATCTATCACATTTTTATGAAACCTAAATGGGGGAGTGCTGTAGGTGGGGAACACTCAGGTGCGGTATATTCAGGTATGGTACTTCCTTTCTTCCCTTGCTCTATAACATTTATTTTTCCTTTGTTCTCAGGAAAGTGGTCTGGTTTTATGTGTTTAGGTGTAAAATGTCACGTGAATACGCCATACAAAATGTCAAACTGAATTTAGTAATCATATATTTTTACCAGTTAATACTTTAAATAGTATTACATGTTACGTCTCTTAGTATTATGATAGATGATTTTTTGAATGTGAGCAGGAGGTTCCCGACATTTAAGCACTCAGGAGGCATCTGCAAAAAAGTTTTTGTGGTAATGTATCGTTCTTTTTGATTATACAATCTTTTTTTTGTTTTACATGAGGTTACCGCCTATTGAAACAATAGGCATAATTCTTTAGCTCATGTATGTTTCTTGCATTGAATTTATTTTTTGTTGATAGTGTATAAAAACATTACACGAGCGCCCCTCATCCATATTTATTACTAGGACGATGTGTAAAAAAGTTGGATGATGTGTCACTTAACTAAATGTTGATCGTATAAGATTTTCGTACACTAACAGTGTACCAAGTGTTTATCGTTTTCTGTTTTACCCACTGTTTTCTTTTCTTACGCCTTTTGCCACTAACATTGCTTTTTAGGTCTATTTTATTGCTTATAACTAGTTCCCAATGTGAGTCATGGTGGGGTTTGGATCTGCACCCTCCCCAAATGTTCTTCCTTTGGCCCTCTTACCTATCCGTGGTAGCAATGATGTTTTGTTGGATTTTTTTAAGGGGAAACAACCGCAGGTCCTTCACTCTAACAGAATCGATCAATATGTCAAATAATCTCATAAAAAGCAAAAATAGAGGCCATACAAAAGACTAAAAACATTTGTGAACTTAACTAAAACAACTGTGAATTAAGTAAAATAAAAGACATTTTCATGCAAAAATTATGAACTTAACTAAATCAACTGTGAACTTCTCTTAGTTGTTCTTGAAACAATTGTGAAAAACAACTGTGAACTTGAAACAATTGTGAACTTCTCAAAGTTGATTCAGATTATATGTCAATGTGACTAGTTTGATTCGTCTTGACGATACGAGCACAACAGGGGTTTTAGATTTATTTTTTTGACTTATGGATCTTAAGATATTACATTTTAAAGTTTCGAGGGGAATAAATGAAAGAGAGAGGAGAGAGAGTGGGGAGAAAGGAGAGAGAGTGAGAAAAGAGGTGAGAGAGGGGGGAGTTGGTTTGAACGCAACGCTAAAATCATGAGCGCGTGGACACATGTTCCCCTAATAGTAGTGGCACAAGTATAATTTCATTCAAATTACTAGGGACACCCGTGTCCATCAATAACTACAGGACCTGGTGGTCAATTTGCAAAATATACGTCCTTGGTGGTCGTTTTTTGTTAGGGTGAGAGATGATTTGGTAATTGCCCCTTTTTAAATTATAAGTCTTGATCACGTGTCGGATGAACAAGACTCTTTTTGGAGGAACCATGAAAGGTGACTCTTTTTCCCTTGCTTCTTGAAGCTTGGCCAAGCCTTTTCCCAGTATGTTGAGAACTTATATTTAGAAAAGTGTTCACAAGTCAAAATATGTAACAGACAGATCAAAAGGAAATGAAGACATTTACTCTTTATTTTTTTTCCCAGATACAATTATATTGTTAATGCAGGCCTATAAGAAAACAATCAGTTTCTCGATTCTTTCAGCAACTAACAGATGTTGCTATAAACAAAATTTCAGAACAAAATTACTTCTGAAATACTTGCCTCCCGAAGAACTCCATCATCTCAAAATATGTATGCTTAACTTATAGATATATTGGAATTTGATTCTCCAAGCAATTAAAGTCCATCTGCCACAGTTTAAAATTTGATACGACATGATAGAACCCCGTCACTAAATCCAGAAGAAACATTACACCGTTGTTTGAACTATTCAAATTTCTAAATTTTACTTGGTGAAATTTTAGTCAACAACCAACCCACATATCAAGCTTTTACCAGAATAATCAGTTCAAAAGAACATCAGCCCTCTAGACAAAGATCACCAATAGTGCTTCTATAGACTTTAATCATGTGCTGCTACCAAAATATTTTGTTTACTTTAAATTAGTATGTACTTATATGAATATCTGTTTCAATATTTAGTGAAGCATATACCATTAAATCCACGGTTGAATATCTTGACGCGGAGGATGCAGACGAGTTGAAACAAAAGATTGATGGTCATGCGATGATGGCATTAGATAGGTTCAACTCTCAGAATGTATGGTAACTAGGTTATGATATGTTTCTTGTATTTGACACATAAGCTTAGTCTATCTCCTCTTATCTATGTTTTAATGTTTGTTTTCTAGAGTGCTTCTTACAAATTTTTGGAGACTACATCTTGTACCCGCTTTGTTTGTGAAGCAGTCTCGTGGGCAGGAGTTTTTTGGGCTCATTTAATATTTAAGGCTGAGGGTAAGGATCTTATCGACCCGGTGTTCTTTTTTGCCGAAGTGGGCTTCGACATTGAAACAATCTCATGTGTTGTTATACCAAGTACTGGTGGTTCTGGTACGTAATCTCATAAATTATTGTGACCTCATTTAATAATTGTTTTTGTAATTTAAAAAGCTAAGTCATTGATTATATACGTTACGTTTTCAGCAGATTTACTCTCTGGAAATAAATTTAGGTGTGCAGTTTGTCCATCTAATATGTTTCATCCCGTGGGTGGATGCTTTGGTGGATTTATTGCTGGTTACTATGGAGGAACTTTCGCTGATTCCTTGGTACGTGTTACTAGTATTCCCCTTTTCTCTTCAAGGTTTGGAGTATGTATATATGGTAAAACGTATTTTGAGTTTTTTTTCTTTGCTGAATGTTTGTTTTGATGTTGCAATGGGGGCGTTCTATGGTTGAAGCACAACGGCAATTTCCGAGCGGTAAAATCTAAGTTGCTGCGGAAAGATGATGAAGTTAGTCACGCAGCCCGGTTAGCTCTCTCTCTCTTCCTAAAATTTTGACCTGATGCAATAATATTTGTGGGCTTGATTATTTTGTTATTACTCGGTCTCTACTGACAACAGTCCAAATAGTTTTTTTTAAAAAAACATACTCCCTCTGTCTCATAATGGTAGTGCCATTTGGTGTTTGATGGTCAACATAAGTGAATTTTAACCAAACATTAATGACAATCTAATCATCTCAGTGAATTATTTATTAATAACAATTTTTTCAATTTTATTGGGATGATTAGATTGACTTGGATGTTTGGTCAAAGTTCACATATGCTGACCATAAAATCCATGGGTTTATCATTTTGGGACATAGGGAGTAGTATTTTACAAGAGCACCTTTAGATAAGTGAAACACCATCTATAATATTTTGAACGTCATCACAGTGTAATAAATAAGGATGAGGTGTGACTCGTCATCTAAGATCGCCCGTGTATAATAGTTTTTGTATTAAGTCAGTGTAGTGAAAATAAATTCTTCAATTAGTGTTTGTGACCCGTTGATTAATGTGAAAATTCTGCTGGTGACCTTTTATGCTTTTTCTAAAGTTTGGGGACTGGTTTGCTTGTGTTTGGTGGGTTAGTAAAATAGATGTTTGTCTTGACAGGAATGAATTTTATAAATCTATGGAGAATGGAGTGAAAATCGTCAGAGCGACATATGCTTGATGTACAGGTGATAGGTTAATTTTGCTGTATTATTGGGTCTAAAGACTAATTATTAACATGGTAATAAATTCTTTGTTGTAGAGTTGAAGCTAACGAACTGGCCACATGCAGTTGAAAATGCTGTGCTGATATGAAGAGCAAATGACTCCTCTGAATATCACCATCTTGTCTTTGCTTGTGAAAAGTATTTTAGTATATTTAACTGTCTATTTAGTTTTGGGCTTCAGGAATTTGGTATGTATAACACGATCTTGTGTAAAGATTGTGAACATATCCAAGGATGGACCTTTTTAATCGACAGCGTAACTATGCTTTTGAAATATTACAAAGATCAAACATGGTCTCTTGTAATTCATCTATTGCTTTCGGTCGATACAAATGCCAAGTTATCTTCAAATATGCAAATTTTACAAATGGATGTCGAGATTAAAATTCCATATAAACCCACATATAAACAGTTGATATGCAAATTTTACCCGTTTCCAATCTCCAGAAAAGCAGTAGAAATGTGATGGAACTGGTCCATAAGAACTTTATACTCTTTCGTACCACCTTATGAAGTAAAAAAACAAAGGATAACAAGGGTAAGGTGGAAGTTACATGTTTGATAGCTAAGAGTAACAAAATGTCATATAAGAAAGTAAAAACACAATGAAGCACTACAAGAGCAAAGGTTATACAAGCAAGGATTTTTTTTAAGTAATACTTGATGAAAAAGATAAAGGTCTTTCAACTTATAAAAAGGACTAAAATTGGTTACAAAGGACTAAAATTGGTTACAGTTAGGTCGATGACCGACAATGATATTTTTATACTTTTCCTCTTAATTGATTGCATGTTTAACAAGGGAAATGCAACATTTTACCTCCCACATTAGTACTAAAATAAATGAATTCCATCTAAACCAACATCGAAAAAATATTCCTATATCTTTTACAATTTGAAGGGAACAAATTACTCTTATACCTAAATATATTCCTAAATATAAGAGTAATTATATTCTTATACTTTTAGGTATAACCAAGGTGAGTTTTCTCATCATTAACTAAACGAGCTTTATGGCGCTCAAAAGAGTCATTCGACCTGGCTTTGAACGGTCGTATGACCAAGGTGAGTTTTCCCTTCGAACCGGCAATCTTTATATCTGTTACTTGGCTTTGAACGGTTGTATGACCAAGGTGCTGGAGCTGAAAATATTTTCTTGGAGTTTTGAGGTAACCAAAATGGTGGGTTTTATGCCTCAAGTACCTTAACCGTTTATCAGAAGAGAAGATGGAAGTGTGAAGCCGCAAAGCAATATTAGACATGCCTTCCAGCTACTCAACATTTTGACGATGATTTCTTTGATCAGGTTAAGGCAGCAAGCCATACCTTTTGCCTCCCAAGTTGCTGAGATGATGGTTTTGGCTTTTGAAGAGGCCAATGAGATTGAATGTGCTGTTGGATTGAGCCTGGAAAATAATGGGTTGTTACCCAAGTATTGGCTGTTTCTGATGATTCTGAAGCTGATGATATGGAAGCCTCTCCTTTTGTTTGGGGCAATTATTTAAGCATATCCAAGGAGTTTGCTAAGAGTGACGTGCATTATTTTCCTGGTTTAATTGTGAACATATCCAAGGATGGACCTTTTTAATCGACAGCGTAACTATGCTTTTGAAATATTAGAAAGATCAAACATGGTCTCTTGTAATTCATCTATTGCTTTCGGTCGATACAAATGCCAAGTTATCTTCAAATATGCAAATTTTACAAACGGATGTCGAGATTAAAATTCCATATAAACCCACATATAATCAGTTGATATGCAAATTTTACCCGTTTCCAATCTCCAGAAAAGCAGTAGAAATGTGATGGAACTGGTCCATAAGAACTTTATACTCTTTCGTACCACCTTATGAAGTAAAAAAACAAAGGATAACAAGGGTAAGGTGGAAGTAACATGTTTGATAGCTAAGAGTAACAAAATGTCATAAAGAAACTCTAAGTAAAAACACAATGAAGCACTTCAAGAGCAATGGTTATACAAGCAAGGATTTTTTTAAGTAATACTTGATGAAAAAGATAAAGGTCTTTCAACTTATAAAAAGGACTAAATTTGGTTACAGTTAGGTCGATGACTGACAATGATATTTTTATACTTTTCCTCTTAATTGATTGCATGTTTAACAAGGGAAATGCAACATTTTACCTCCACATTAGTACTAAAATAAATGAATTCCATCTAAACCAACATCGAAAAAAATATTCCTATATCTTTTACAATTTGAAGGGAACAAATTACTCTTATACCTAAATATAATCTTAAATATAAGAGTAATTCTATTCTTATACTTTTAGGTATAGAAGTGAATTTTATTATTTTTTAAGAAAACGTGAAAAATTATGAAAAAAAAAATACTTTTATACCTAGGTATAAGACTTATTTTAGTCTTATACCTTTGTGTATATGAGTGACAGGCAAGAATAATGTGTCAGGGTGGATTTCTATGGAATTTTGCATCTTGTCTTCACTTTTATGAGTTTGATATCTCGCCCTAGGGACCTAGGGTCCATTACCCCAAAATTTAAACTCAAAATATATAAATAAATGATGACAATTTGTCTAATAAATTTTAAATGGGCTAACTGCATTTTAGAGTACAAAGTTTTCATATGTGTTCACAATGTAGCCTTGACAAATTTTGTCATGTTAATGATTTTTAGCCTATGGATGGGTCTTTAGTTTTGGATAGACCCAAGGACCCTGCCAATATAGTAGCTTTTCTTAGCGTTTATTATTAAGTTTTTTTATTACTTTATTTGTGGTCCTCTCGTATTTCTAACAATTATTCACTAACTATTTTTTACCTCACTTTCGCTCTCTTATCCAATTATCTATACTCATAATACATAACTCTTTTCACCTTTTCCTTGATTCTTGAACCACTTTATATTTGAACTTTCGGGTGAGACGAAGGGAGTATTCTCTATGTCTCAGAGTAAATGTCACACTTTACATTTTGGTTCGTTCCAAAATAAAATGTCGCGTTTGTAAATAAGGAAAATGACGTAGTGCAATTTTAACATTGTATAGGCTAATAAATCACCTTCCTTACTAACGTTACAAGTCAACTACAACATTTATTTGGGACAGTAGGAAGTATATTTCTGTTTCACGAGTTTTACTATAAAGTCGACATCACTTGTGAGATTACAAGTAGATGTAGATGGAATGATGATGGGGTTTGTTGTTAGGTAGCTTTTTTGTCTTAGAGGAATTTTGACAACTTATCTATGACAGTACTTAACATTCAACTACCTGCATGGGAACGACCCTGTGAAGATGTTGCAGATTGTCCCTCAATCCTCCAGAGATTCATAGAATTCATGCCTGTCAAAACAACATCTATTTATCTAACTCAATAAATACGAACGAACTAGTCTCTTAAATTAACCGCCCGGAAATTGCCATTATGCTTCAACCATGAGATTGCATCAAAACAACACATGTTATTTCAGAAAACAACTAACCGAGCAGTATGACTAGCTGCATCATCCTTCTGCAGCAATTCAGATTTAACCGCCCGGAAATTGCCATTATGCTTCAACCATGAGATTGCATCAAAACAACACATGTTATTTCAGAGTAGGAGAAACACATAAGAAACTAATGTATAAAGATTTTCATAATACTTCACCCGCTTGCCTAGGTTCAACCAAGCCAATCCCCGACCTCAATCACACACAACGTAAAGGGGTGCAAAAGAGAGACGAAAGTTCTCCAAGACCTAGAAATCTACAATGTCATCCTTTTTTTTAGATCTTTCGTTAACTTTTTGTTTTTAAACATGGAAACCCCGCCACGTGAATGTACAGTAGATCCTGCCAAGTGATTGTAAAAACTATGGAAAACCTACATGACCCCACCACTGTCATTCACCTACCAAGGATCATGCTCTCTGCATGTTCGGATAATATTGTTATAGGCATAAATTCAGCCAAAACAAAAATTGAACATACATTTTAAGTGTGCATATATACTCCTAAACTTGAAGAGAAAAGGGGGAATAATAGTAGCATGTCATACCAGGGAATCAGCGAATGTTCCTCCATAATTACCGGCTACATATCGACCCACGGGATGGAACATTGGGCAGACATCCCGACAAACTGCACATCTACTTTCATATCCAGAAAGTGAAACTGTTGGAAAGGTAACATATATAATCAATGACTAAGCTATTTAAATTACAAAAAAAAAAAAAAAACTGATCATTTTGCTACATGAGAATCTTGATAGCCAATGAGCTCATATAATGTACAAAAAAATGGAGTGTGTTGATGATTAGAAAGCGCAGTGGCTTAGGGAGCAAAATGTTATTTAATCCATACATCAGGTTAAATTTATAGGCCTTTAGAATATCTAAATAAAAACAATTATTGAAGTAGGAGTTAAAGTCTTTAAGGACTAACTAGTACCGCAGCCTCATCGGATATTTACATTATCGTTTCAAACGCAGCAAAAAGATTAGATGTGTTGACTGACTCATTTCATCCTAGAACATTTTAATGTTCAATAAGCTAGAATGTAAAAGAAGATGTGATTAATGAAGCCATGTAATTCTGCACCATCAGATAAAAAATGTATCTTCATTTATATATAATTTGTTATTTCTTCTCTGAAATCAATAAGGATTAAATGTTAGTGATCTCATTAAGAAACTGAAGTTCATATAGTGCCGTTGGATTAAGGAAATGGCATGGGTTTCCCAATAAAACAAGCAACGACTTTAAAAAAGAAACAGGAAACAGAAAGAAAATGTGAAAATATATCTGGGTAAGACATTAGCAGATGCATTTTGGTAAGGGCAGTGTGCTGCATCCAGGTAAGACCCAAAAGTAATGAAGGAATATATGCATATCACCACATTATAGTGAAAAAGCTAATGTGTGAAAGTATCTTGTACCCCCTTCATCCCAAAATCATGTCCCAGTTCCCCTTATTCCATAACTCAACACAATGTAAAAGACCTAAAAATCAAAGCAAGTAGTAAAAGTCCTGATAAGCAAAAGGCCAAACTGCCCCTATGGTCACCTAACTTTTCACGTTTTTCCAATGTGCTCACTTGTGTAATTTTGGGTCCAATGTCCTCATCCAAGTACGTAATTTTTTCAATGCTCTCACTTCTATGAAGTCGTTAGCTTTTTAACTAGTTTAGGTCACGTATAGTCACGTGACTAACCCCGATTAAACATTAACGAATCAGTCCTTTAAATTAGCATGACCCTGACTTCTTTTTGTTTAAGGTTATTGATCCAACTTAATTGAACATCAACTTCTCCAATGGGACCCTATAAACCTTAATTAAACAAAATGAATTTATGTCTGATTCGTTAATATTTAGGTTTGATTCGTAAATTTTTTAATTGGGGTTATTCACGTGACTGCACGTGACCTAAATCAGTTAAAAAACTAATGACTGTCATAGGAGTGAGAACATTGAAAAAATTATGAATTTAGGCCAGAACATTTGATCAAAAATTACATAAGTGGGCACATTGGAAAAACGTGAAAACTTATGTGTATTTTGTGTTGAGATGTCTCAGGAGGTGATATTTGAGTTGGCAAAGGGGTACCGGAAAAGTGTTATTATTATGAGGACCTTGAATGCTACAGCCATGTCACTATGTGACTGGTGATGACTAGAGAGAAAAAAAAAAAACACTTGCTTTTAATGGGCAATTAAAGGTGGCTGACCAAGGAGCTTCTCATTCGACCGCACTAAAGCAAGCCAACTGCCTAGATTGATCGCCTCCTCGTGCTATCTTCTTTTTACTCGTGTAATGTTTCTTATAATATATTGGGGGGGGGGGGAATAAATTCAATTAAAATTATGTCTATTGTTTAAATAAGCAGTAACCACATGTAAAACCCAAAACAACTAAATAAACAAGAATGTTACGAGAACCAAATTCAGCAAAAAAAAAGTTTTAACTTTGAAGGAGATTTCTTCGACCTAGCAATGAATCCCAAGTGGCGTATTTGGCCAACGCGCCAATCACTCGTAAGAAAGGATTGCAATGACAAAGGGTCTACAAGCTCAACATGATCATCCTACAAAGAGAAGAAACATAATAATGTAAATGTGATAATAGCCAAACTTTTAAGAAAGAAGCAAGCGAAAAGCACACCTGGTGATTCAAATTATAGTGTTGAATGGCTGTGTATGCATACAAATATAAATCATCGACATAGCTGCACCTGGAAGAAAATGGCTTGTTTAACACCAATTGTAAAGTACCAAAAACCACATTAAACTTGGCCAATCAAATCAATATCAACCAAAAAATGGAAGTAGTGGAGAATCATTCCACGTCAAAGAAAACGATCAGATGATTCAATTGAAAAGTGTTATGTTGTAGGGATTAAATAATGATTATCATTAAATCCTTTAATAAGATATACCTCATCGTTGTTGTTTGTTTTGGTAGTTAGTTAGTCAGTTTAGTAATAAAAAAAAAAAACTTACCTAGGGAGGATTGGCTGAGAAGCAGGATTGTACTCCACTTTTTCGACATTAGGCCATGATTTTCTAGACATTGGCTCAAGTTGGGAGTTGCTTCCCATCTTTTCAAACTTTTCTATCAAGGCCTAATACGAATTAATTTAGAAAAAACAGTAAACATTATGATATACAAGGATCAAAATATTAGAATAATAAGATAAAACAGAGATTAGGGCTTCAATGTCAATGAGAGAGAGAGACTCACAGTCAGTCCCTCTTCAAAATAGGCATTTTCGGTTTCCCCTTCATTAAAGTCATTTTCCATCGTAATCTGCAAAACTGAATCATCATTAGAAAGAATACTACGAATTAATTTAGAAAAATCAATAAACATTGTGATATACAATATAGAAATCGCCAGTATATACAAAACCTAAAGTATCCTAAAAAGAAAAATCGTCAGTATATATAGTAAGAAAGGCATTACGGTACTAAACCGGCCTATGGCTGATCCCCATGTTTAAAAAATAGTGTAATAATATTTGCAATTAAAATTTTTATATAGGATAAAATTGTAAATATTGTAAAGTTTGACCCCCTTCCGCAAAAGAAAATTTGCACTATATTTTTGACTTGACTCCCTTCTATAAAAACAGATTTGGAATTACTCCATCTATCTCATAATAGATGTCACATTTTTTATTTTAGTTTGTCCCAAAATGAATGTCGTGTTTCTAAAAAAGGAAATAGCTTTAGTACAATTTTAATATTGGACAAATAATATATAACTAAGTAAAGCACATTTAATATAAACATTAACAAGTCAAAAGCAACATTTTGTTATGGGACGGAATAAGTATTTGAATTTTTTCTCTCTATAGTTAGTGTTGGATGTAGAAGAGTAATTGAAGGTAAGAAGTAATTAAATCAAATGAAAAGAAAACTTACCAACTCTTTGTTTCCAAATAAAAATATATATATATATATATATATATATATATATATATATATATATATATATATATATATATCAACCCCCCACATGAATTTTTGCCCTCCACTCCGGCCTCTTCAACACCATACTTTCATCCACTCCAAGTAAACTCATATCATTTTCAATTACTCTAATCCAAGTTTGTTTGGGTCTTCCCCTATCCCTCGCCATTTTATCATTTCTCCACTGTTCCGGCCTCCTAACCGGTGCATCACTCGGTCTCCTTCTCACATGTCCAAACCACCTTAGACGATTTTCCCTCATTTTATCCTCGATGGGTGCAACTCCTACTTTACCTCTGATCACCTCATTCCCCAATCGATCCTTTCTTGTATGACCGCACATCCATCGAAGCATACGCATCTCCGCCACATTCATCTTATGCACGTGACACTGTTTCACGGCCCAACATTCGGTGCCGTAAAGCAATGCCGGCCTAATTGCCGTGCGGTAGAATTTTCCCTTTAATCTATTGGGCATGCCGCGATCACATAGAAACCCTGTGGCACTCTTCCACTTCAACCAACCTGCTTTAATCCTATGAGCCACATCTCCATCTAATTCTCCATCCTTTTGGATAATGGATCCAAGATAGCGAAAAAAACTCGAGAAGCTTGGATAATATTTCCATCAAATGTGACCGCCCGCCTCCCTACTTCCAACTACGCTAAACTTACACTCCAAATATTCGCCTTGCTTCCTTAATCGAAAACCTCGAGATTCCAAAGTGTGTCTCCACAACTCCAATTTACTTTCAACACCCTCTCTTGTCTCATCAATCAAGACAATATCATCTCGCGAACAAAGATACACTTTGGTATATCATCTTGACCGACCTCGTCGGTTCGTCCATTATCAAAGCAAAAAGAAAGGGGCTAAGTGCGGAACCTTGATGCACTCCAATCTTTATAGGGAACTCTTCGTCTTTCCCAACACTAGTCTCGTACACAAGTACTAACTCCATTATACATGTCCTTGATAATATCAATATATTTCTTTGAAACACCCTTCTTTGCTAATGCCCACCAAAGTACCTCTCTTGGCACTTTATCATACGCCTTCTCCAAATCAATGAAAACCATATGCAAATCTTTCTTTTGATCCCGATATTTCTCCATGGTTTGTCTCATAAGATATATTGCCTCCATAGTCGATCTTCCTGGCATAAACCCACATTGGTTATCCGAAATATCCACAATTTTTCTCGCCTTTGTGCAATCACTCTTTCCCAAAGTTTCATAGTATGGCTCATTAGTTTGATCCCCGATAGTTGGCACAATCTTGGACATCACCTTTATTCTTATACAAAGGGATCAGAGTACTCTTCCGCCACTCCAATGGCATTGTGTTAACTCTCCATATCTTGTTAAATAGCGTTGTTAACCAATCTACTTCCCTCTCCCCGAAACATCTCCAAACCTCAATTGGTATACCATCCGGTCCAACGGCTTTCTTCAATCTCATCTTTTTCATTGCCATTTCCACTTCACTCTTTCGAATTCTCCGCATAAAATCTCGATTAACCATACTCGAAGAGATATTTAAATCTCCAACATCCTGCTCTTGATCGCCATTGAACAAGTTATCAAAGTACGAACTCCATCTATCTTTTATCTCTTTATCCCCGACTAAAACTCTTTGGTCTACATCCTTCACACATTTAACCGTCCCAATATCTCGTGTCCTCTTATCCTCATACGAGCGAGTTCTGTAGATGTCCTTTTCCCCTTCTTTTTGTATCCAACTTATCATAAAGTTTCGATTCACCTTTGCTTCTTGCGTCTCTTACTGCTTTCTTAGCATCTCTTCTAGCTTCCTTATACTTCTCATAGTTCTCGTCGCTCCTACATTTCCCCAATAATTTGTAGCATTCTCGCTTGCCCTTTATTGCTTGTTTTACTTCCTCGTTCCACCATGATGTGTCCTTACTTGGTGGCCCATTTCCTCTAGATTCTCCAAGGACTTCTTTCGCCACCTCCTTTATGGTATGTACCATCTTAGTCCAAGTCGAATCTATATCCATATCCTCCATATTATCCGACCAAATACCGGTATCGACCATCTTAGCTACAAATTTCGGTTGATTCTCCCCTTGAAGTCTCCACCACTTGATTCTAGGGTCTACCTGTGATTTTCTCTTCCTCGAAATTCTCTTACTTCGAAAATCAAGTACCACCAGTCTATGTTGAGTTGCTGTGCTCTCACCCGGAACAACCTTGCAATCTGTATAACTCTTTCTACAAGTATTTCTTACTAAGAAGAAGTCAATCTGACTCGCATTACCTCCAATTCTATAGGACACCAAGTGAGATTCTCTCTTCTTGAACCAAGTGTTCATTATACTCAAGTCATATGCCAATGCAAAGTCCAGGATACTATTTCCTGCTTCATTCCTCTCTCCAAAACCAAAACCTCCATGTATGCTCTCAAAGCAATGTCGACTAGACCCCACATGCCCGTTCAGATCACCACCAATCACTAATTTCTCACCACTAGGTACTCGTTGCACTACCTCCTCCAAATCTTCCCAGAACACTTGTTTAATAGATGCATCCAACCCTACTTGTGGCGCATAGGCGGAAATAATAGTTATAATCTCATCACGTATCACCAGTTTAATGCCCATAATTCGATCACTCTTCCTGTACACTTCCACCACATCATTAATATACTCCTTATCAATAATGATACCCACTCCATTTCTACCCTTATCCTTTCCTGAGTACCAAAGCTTAAAACCCCAAGGCGATATTTCTTTTGCTTTCTCTCCAACCCACTTAGTTTCCTGTAGACACATTATGTGAATCTTCCTCCTCCTCATAACTTCCACCACCTCTGCCGATCTCCTGTCAATGATCCAATGTTCCAAGTTCCAAAGCGCATCCCACTACCCTTACACCTACCATGGACTAGCTTCTTTACTCCGCACTCGTCCGCAATGCGGACCCCTCGCATATTTGACACCACCCCGGGCGAAGAGATGGTGCGTCGCTTCCGGGCGACGACCTAGCAACCTTTGCATACTTATCACTACACCTGTGTCTTTGAAGTGTAGAGCACCTCGTGCATATTTGACACCACCCCGGGCGAAGAGATGGCGCTGTCGCTTCCGGCGACGACCTAGCAACCTTTGCATACTTATCACTACACCCAGTGTCTTTGAAGTGTAGCGCGTCGCCGCCGAGGAAACGCCCAACGATATTCATAATTCGATTCATGTCATGTTAATGTGACAAAATTTTTACGCTGGCTGTCACATGCCTACCGCAACCCTCGCCCTTTATCCTAACTTGGGACAGGCAAGGATAAATCCTTGGTGGGTTTACATAAATAAATAAATAAATAAAAATAATAATAATAATAATAAATTATAAAAAAACATACAAAAAAAAATAAGTAGATAATAAAAAAAAAATCAACCCCCCACATGGATTTTTGCCCTCCACTCCGGCCTCTTCAACGCCATACTTTCATCCACTCCAAGTAAACTCATATCATTTTCAATTACTCTAATCCAAGTTTGTTTGGGTCTTCCCCTACCCCTCGCCATTTTATCATTTCTCCACTGTTAGGCCTCCTAACCTGCATCACTCGGTCTCCTTCTCACATGTCCAAACCACCTTAGACGATTTTTCCTCATTTTATCCTCAATGGGCGCAACTCCTACTTTACCTCTCGATCACCTCATTCCCAATCGATCCTTTCTTGTATGACCGCACATCCATCGAAGTATACGCATCTCCGCCACATTCATCTTATGCACGTGACACTTTGTTTCACGGCCCAACATTCGGTGCCGTAAAGCAATGCCGCCTAATTGCCGTGCGGTAGAATTTTCCTTTAATCTATTGGGCATGCCGCGATCACATAGAAACCCCGTGTGGCACTCTTTCCACTTCAACCAACCTGCTTCTAATCCTATGAGCCACATCTCCATCTAATTCTCCATCCTTTTTGGATAATGGATCCAAGATAGCGAAAAATTCAAGCTTGGATAATATTTCCATCAAATGTGACCGCCCCTGCCTCCCTACTTCCAACTCTGCTAAACTTACACTCCAAATATTCAGTCTTGCTTCTGCTTAATCGAAAACCTCGAGATTCCAAAGTGTGTCTCCACAACTCCAATTTACTTTCAACACCCTCTCTTGTCTCATCAATCAGCACAATATCATCTGCGAACAGCATACACTTTGATATATCATCTTGGACTGACCTCGTCAGTTCGTCCATTATCGAAGAAAAAAGAAAGGGGCTAAGTGCGGAACCTTGATGCACTCCAATCTTTATAGGGAACTCTTCAATCTTCCCAACACTAGTTTGTACACAAGTATTAACTCCATTATACATGTCATTGATAATATCAATATATTTATTTGAAACACCCTTCTTTGCTAATGCCCACCAAAGTACCTCTCTTGGCACTTTATCATACGCCTTCTCCAAATCAATGAAAACCATATGCAAATCTTTCTTTTGATCCCGATATTTCTCCATGGTTTGTCTCATAAGATATATTGCCTCCATAGTCGATCTTCCTGGCATAAACCCAAATTGGTTATCCGAAATATCCACAATTTTTCTCAGCCTTTGTGCAATCACTCTTTCCCAAAGTTTCATAGTATGGCTCATTAGTTTGATCCCCCGATAGTTGGCACAATCTTGGACATCACCTTTATTCTTATACAAAGGGATCAGAGTACTCTTCCGCCACTCCAATGGCATTGTGTTAACTCTCCATATCTTGTTAAATAGCGTTGTTAACCAATCTATTCCCCTCTCCCCGAAACATCTCCAAACCTCAATTGGTATACCATCCGGTCCAACGACTTTCTTCAATCTCATCTTTTTCATTGCCATTTCCACTTCACTCTTTCGAATCCTCCACATAAAATCTCGATTAACCATACTCGTAGAGATATTTAAATCTCCAACATCCTGCTCTTGATCGCCATTGAACAAGTTATCAAAGTACGAACTCCATCTATCTTTTATCTCTTTATCCCCGACTAAAACTCTTTGGTCTACATCCTTCACACATTTAACCGTCCCAATATCTCGTGTCCTCTTATCCCTCATACGAGCGAGTCTGTAGATGTCCTTTTCCCCTTCTTTTGTATCCAACTTATCATAAAGTTTCTGATTCACCTTTGCTCTTGCGTCTCTTACTGCTTTCTTAGCATCTCTTCTAGCTTCCTTATACTTCTCATAGTTCTCGTCGCTCCTACATTTCCCCAATATTTTGTAGCATTCTCGCTTGCCCTTTATTGCTTGTTTTACTTCCTCGTTCCACCATGATGTGTCCTTACTTGGTGGCCCATTTCCTCTAGATTCTCCAAGGACTTCTTTCGCCACCTCCTTTATGGTATGTACGTCCAAGTCGAATCTATATCCATATCGTCCATATTATCCGACCAAATACTGGTATCGACCATCTTAGCTACAAATTTCGGTTGATTCTCATCATCATCATTATTATTATTATTATTATTATTATTATTATTATTATTATTATTTTAGTCTTTATAATTTCATTCAGCACTTTTTCAGCTTATTAAACAAACCGTCATACTTATGACAACTCATCGACTTCAAAAAACTAAATCAAACAGCATCATTCATCATCTCATAAGTCATAAGTCATTGGTCATAAGTTATCAGTAATAAGTAATAAGCTAAATCAAACGGGCACTTAATAGTTTAGCCAATCATTTTTGAACCGAGGAAGTGTTTATGACTTATGACTCCCCATAAGTCATTTTTGAACCGTTTGATTTCATTTTGGGTAAAATAAGTCATAAGTCATGTATAAGCCAATTAAAGCACAATTCCATTTATAAGTCATAAGCATTAAGCCAAGTCTTTGAATCAAAAACACGAATGAACGTAAAAAAAATAAAAAATAATAATAATAATATAATAATAATAGTAATAACAATAAAATAATAATAATAATGATAACAATAAAATAATAATAATTAGATAATAATTAAAAAATAATAATAATAAATAATAATTAAATAATAATAATAATAAAATAATAATAATAAAACAATAATAATAATAATAAAAACATAATAAAAAATAAAAACATAATAAAAACATAATAAATAATAATAATAATAAAAAAAAATAATAATAATAATAATAAAATAATTAATAATAATAATAAAATAATAATTAATAATAATATTATTAATAAAATAAAAAAATAAATAATAAAATAATAAAAATAAAAATAAAATAAAATAAAAATAAGAATAACAAATAATAATAATAATAATAATAATAATAATAATAATAATAATAATAATAATAATTAATCATCATCATCATCATCATCATTATTATTATTATTATTATTATTATTATTTTAGTCTTTATAATTTCATTCAGCACTTTTTCAGCTTATTAATCAAACTGTCATACTTATGATAATTACAAGATAAGAAGTTTGAAGAAACCCTAGTGTATTGAAGAGTGGTGATCCGGTAGAAGTCCTATTCAACAGGAGGAAAGAGAAGAAGAGTCGATAAAATGAGAAGAGGTGTACTTCGAGAGAGACATAAGGGGATGTAAAAGAAATAAGAGGCGTACCTCGAGAAGAACCAATGTCGCATTCTCTTCTGGAAAATGATTTAGTGAGAAGTAGTTCGGTAAGTCATATTACGGAAAAAACAACTCATATCCATTTGACTAGACTATTGACTTTATAATTTCTATTGTCACCAAACACGAGAATATGAGACGAACATTTTTCATAACTTGTTTTACCTCAAACAAACAAAGCCTTAATCATAAAGTCGTAAATTTACAAATTGAAACATCATACCTCGATTGACACATGCACGCATCTTCGAACACTTATTTGTCATTTGTCTATATAATTAAACGAACTAGTTAAGAATTTAGTTTCCCCGAGTGTGTTACACATGAACAAGTATCCTTGTTAAATATTGAAGAGTAGGTTAATATTGAAGAGTAGGTGAGGATCTATTTTTATGTTACCCTTTGATGGATGTGTATCTACCCATCCAAATGATGCACTTTTAGGTTTTCTTTGTGTTTGATTCCCGAGTTTTATGTATATTTGATATGGTTTGTTAGTGTTTTGATAGTTCAGGGGCTGAAGTGCAACAATGCCGAAATCTGGGACAAAACTGACATTTGGAAACTTTTGGATTAAATTGGAAATATTGGAAAATTCAGGGACTAAACTGGAAATATGGAAATTTTGGACGAATTTGATTTATAAAAATTCATGGGTTAAAATGAAAAATAAAATCTCAAAGAGCGAAGTGCAAAAGAATTCATTATAGTGGTCAAAGTGCGACTGCAAAATCGCGAGACGGAACGAGTATATATTGATGCAAACCAAGGCCAAACTTGCTAGGCCACTACTGAGCAAAGCAAGGCATTGGCCGGCCAGGAGGGAAGCACATTTAGGGCCATTGCAAGGCCATTTGGGGCCAAGGTGAAGGCAGTTGGGCCAAGGCAATGCAAGTTTGGGGCCAAGACAAGGATAAATTGGGCCGATCGAACCTATGCTAAAACTGCTGATCGAACTTATCTAAGAATTGGCCGATCGACCCTTTTCAAGGGCGGACGCGCTGCCGTGGCGGCCGCGCTCAAATGACGAGCATCGAAGACAAAGTTTCTGCCAACAATCGCGGACGCGCCGAAATCAAGAGCGGCCGCGCTTCCGCCGCTTTCAGCAACAGTTTGGCGTATTACTCAAGGGCATTAGTGTCTTTTCCGGCCTTGGTCCCTAGTCTTTAACCTATTCTTTTTATAAGCTAAGCAGCCACGTTAGAATTAACATATCATATAATATCATATATCATTATTTTGTTTTTGCTTTTCTTCTTTAACAATTCCATTGAAGAGAAGAATTATTCCGAATTCCAGGTTTTATCATTGTAAATTATGAGTAGCTAATTCATTAGATTTGTAGATTGGTTGGATCTTTACCGGATTTCTATGCAATAGTATTTTAATTCTTTCTATTTGATTCCTTCTAGTTCAATAATAGATCTTAATTTTTTGTTCTTAGATTTGAGACGTATGTTAAGATACGAACTGTCTTTGAATAATTGGGCATCGAATTCGCCATTAATTTGGGAGTTTGATACATAGACCACTATTGCTTGAATAATTTGGTCTGGCCGTAATAGAATCGGATCAACGTTAGGTTCTTTAATTCTTATATGTTTAATGTATTCTTGACGTATTGTGGTGCCGTAATAGAATCTACAATATTAAGAGAATATTAGGGTTGTAATCCGGCCACCTAACCGTGTCGATCCTAACTAAAGTGAATGAACCCTAGAAGTTGAGTTAATGTTTTATAAGTAAAATTCTGCATAGAATGATGGTGAAGTGAATTCCAATCTACGAATCTCTGCTCATAATCTGTTTTCTCGTTTAGTTAGTTTTCGTTATTTAGTTTATGCTTTTAGTCTCATATCAAATCAATATAAACTGTGGTTACTAAATTCACTGCTTTCGCCTTATTTGTTTACCAACGAGTCTCATAAGCGGGATTCGACTCCTCGCACTGTGCAATTGCATACTGCTACACCGGTAGTGAGTACACTTGCTCGGTTTTTATGCCAAGAGGGAGTTTTCCTCCATCAAATTTTTGGCGCCGTTGCCGGGGACTTGTTGCAAGTAAACAAGTAGGCTAGGTAGTGAATGCAAGGTCGTCGTTCTTTGAAGCCTACATCGGGTACCATTGAACGACAACATACAAGCACTTAATAAAGCTAGAGATACTAAGCTTCTTGAGGAAGCATTTGAGGGCGATCCCCTTTAATCCCCTTTTCTCATTTGGACATCGAACCGTAATCCTTCACCACCGAGGTAGAGGAAGAGAAAGCCGAGATGGCGTAACCACCGGCACAAACTATGAATGATTTCCGAGACCTAGGGTAGACACATCTACCTCTTGCATAGTGCCGTCCGACGCAGCCAAAAATCTAGAGGTCAAAGGACAATACTTTGCCACGTTGCCAAGCTTTCAAGGATTGCTCGGCGAGGATGCACTTACGTTCCTTAAAGAATATATTATTGTTGTTGCTCAATTTTTGTTAAGACAAAGGGAGTGACCGAGGAGCAAATTAGACTCAAGTGTTTTCCTTACACTCTTAAGGGTGGCTAAAACATGGTTGATGATGCTTGCACCGAGCAAAGATTAGTACTGGGGAGAATTACAAGACGTGTTCCTTAAAAGATATTACCCACATCATGTGTTGGCTAATTTTAGACAGAAACTGATGACATTTTCCCAAGATGTGGGGGAGCCCTTTCATGAGGCGTGGGAAAGATTTAATACAATGTTAATGCAATGTCCCCAACATAATTTCACACTACCCTCACTGAACCAAGCCTTTTATGATGGCTTGAATGAGAATGGTCAATCAATGGTTGACAATGCTGCGGAGGCTCGATAGGAGTCAAGACCCCGGAAGAGACTAAAGCTTTATATGAGATGTTGAGTGCTAATTCTCAACAAAAGAGTTCGAGGGGTAGAACAAGGGGAGTACTTGAATTGAAAGCTAGTGATAATATTTCAAAGCAGATTGCACTTTTAAATAATAAATTAGATAAATTGACTGCTTGTGGCACTTCTGCTAGTGCTAATGTTATTACTGATTATTGTGCAAATTGTGGTTTATCATCTCATGTTACTAATAAGTGTCCAAGTGCAGCAAATTTTTCTTATCCTCCTGAACAGGCACATGCTTTAAATGGATATGGACAAAGGCCACCACCCCAAGGCAATCATTATGGTAATTACAATTCATGGGGTGGCCATCAGAATCATCAGAATCAGCAAGTAAAACCCTTCATATGCCGGCACTGGACAACATGGTAGTGAGCCTTGGGAGCCGGGCAGCCAGCAGCCAGCTTAAGGATGGAGATGCAAAGAAAGCAATAGACATACGAAAGCCGTTTGTAAAGGTGGGCACACAAGTAGAGCAACTTGTGAAGGTTGCCCAAGAGTTGATGAAAGAGAAAAACCCACCGGAGCAAGCAAAGTCAATCACAATAGTGTGGGATGAAAGTGAGGAAATTGAGGAGGTATTTCTTTCTTCCCTTGATAATTTTGAATGTGATAATATTGATAATGTTAGTGAGGAAGAGGATGAGATTGGGGAGGTTCAATATGTATTTTCTGCATTAAATTTAGAAACCCCTCCCCCCAATGTTGTGAAAACCACACCCCAGAGAGGTGTGGAGTTTGAAAAGATTAAACATGTTCAAAAAGACCCCGGATGTTTTACTATTCCAATTTCTCTAGGGGGTCAAAATTTTAAAGGTTTGTTGGATCTTGGGGCAAGTGTCAATGTGATGCCCTTTCATGTTTTTAGAAGTTTGGGGATATGTGAGCTGAAACCACCCATGAGAGACTTGCAATTGGCGGATCTCTCAATCAAAAGACCTTTAGGGGTCCTCGAAGGGGTGTTGATAAAAATTGATAAAATCATTATCCCCATTGATTTTTATGTGATATGTATGGAGGGATCAAGTGAGGAGCAATTGAAAACTCCCATTCTGCTTGGAAGGCCATTTATGTTTGACACTAAGGCCACCATTGATGTGTGTCAAGGGATGGTGTCTTTGAGAGGTATGGGGGAGGAATGTAAGTTTTGTATGATTAAAAATGATAAGAAACCCTCCCCCAAAGATGGTTTTGTAGGAGCCATAACTGATTTTCCAATTTTTATAGATGATGTGAATGGGTGTGAGAAAAGTGGGGATAATGCGTGACGTTTGTCCCTTGGCTAGTACCATTAAGGCCGACCAATACTCTAGGAGTAACGGGTCGTATCACACCCCACACGACTCCCATAAAGAGTCGATTCCGTCACATCTACCACAAGAGCCTTCAAAATCGAGAGTTAGTGAGGAGAGTTATAGTGATTTATTTGATTCTATATTTTTAAATATTTTTGTGCATGATAACTCTCTTTGATCTTGGTTGTGAGAATGGTGTTCTCGCAGTGCTGCGTAAAAGATTGAGTTTGGGGTGGAACCCCAATAAAAAGAAAAGAAAGAGGGGTAAGCACAAGCGTAAAGTTTTAAAAATAAATGTGGCTTTACCCCTATGAGTTGACAATGGAGAGTCAAGTGGAAAGAGAAGGGCGTTTTGTGCCCGTGAGGAAAGGAGATGGTCCAAAGGCCGCAAAGCTAAGGCCAAGTAAGTTTGGGACCATAGCTCGGGCTAACGACTTTAAACAAATGCGCTACTTGGGAGGCAACCCAATGAGGTATGTTTTATTTTTTTATGATAATTAATGTCTAGTAGTGTCTTGCCATCTTTCGAACTTAAGGCACGCTTTTGTTCTCCTTGCTATGAGGACATAGCATGTTTTGTGTTTGGGGGTGGGCAAATCTCCGAGTTTGTGGGTTTATAGGAGAGTGTATATAGTGTCACCCTCTAAGAAAATAGAAAAATTTTAAAATTTTGTTCTCGCTCATAGTTGGGATGTTGGCCAAAGTCTATGATGATTAAAGTGTGCTTTAATTTGAAAATCACTTGTGCTATCATTAGTGTGGTGATTGGGATTGCATTGATACATTTAATTTATGATTGCACCACCTCTCACTTTCGTATCATTTTTCTTGGTCATTGTCATCAACTTAGGTGCCTTTTATGGGATCACTTTGTGTATTCTCTGGTCCCTAGAACATGTTTGCATGATTGTTAATAACACGTCAATAGGTTACTTGATATATATGGCTATTCTTTGAATCCCTTTTTGTAAGCCTTAAACTTTCTAGTCACTAAAAATTTCCGCTAGAACCCCTTTTGAGCTTGAAAAAGAATGGAATCTCTCACAAAGTGGGAGGTTATCTTAGACCGCCATTCGCCTTCATTTGTACCCTCATTGTCCTACCCTTTTAACTTATACACAAATTTAATTTTTCTCACCTTTTCAAGAAAGTGAAACTAGGGAATGAATTGGGAATTGTGGGTGAATTTTGAAAAATCAAGGGTGGAGTGGAAAGTGGTCACGAAAATAAAGAAAAGGTTCATGTTATGTAATGAAAAGAGGGGCTTGAGAAAAAAAATAGTGAATGCACATTCTTCGTGATATAATTGTGCAAAGCAAAAAAAAAAAAATTATAAAGAAAAATTTCAAGCTCTCTCTAATATCAAAGTGAAATTATAGTTCAAGGTGACCAAAGAAAGTAATGGAATGTGCCCAACCCCATGTCAATGTATGAAAAAGTTTTAGTTTGTGGGTTGGCACATTGGGAAGTAATAAGGGTGAGTGGAGGATGTATTGTTAAAGAAGACTTTCTAGTTTCACTTTCTTATTTTCGTATGTCCTTACCTTCAATTGTAACCATGAACCTAGCCCTTGCGAATTGTCGCACTCAACTTTTATGCCATATTATTCTTTCGATATCGAGTAACCGGGTTGACAATCGTGTAAATATGCGTATGAGTGTCCTTTTTGGGTTGTACTGTCTATAACATATTGATTTAGAGCATCGCTTAGTGAATCCATAAACAATCTTAGGTTGTTGACAGTGACCTCCCATAATTCATTCATCATTCAGGCCGCGGTGGAAAATTGTGAGTTTTATGCTTCAATGTGATTGTAATCCCATTACTGTGATGGCACTTGTTGATTATGTGTGTTGGTGAGAATCTGAGACTTGTATGGCCAATGACTCATCTGTGATAGAACATCTCTAAAATAATTATTTTGTTTTAATGTTTTATTATTAGTAGTTAGAGTAGCTGTTTTTTACTTCTTTTAGTTTTGTTTTACTCTGACGAGCAAAAGGTTAGTTTGTGGGTGTTTGATGGATGTGGTATCTACCCATCCAAATGATGCACTTTTAGGCTTTCTTTGTGTTTGGATTCCCGAGTTTTATGTATATTTGATATGGTTTGTTAGTGTTTTGATAGTTCAGGCTGGAAGTGCAACAATGCCGAAATCTGGGACAAAACTGACATTTGGATTAAATTGAAAATATTGGAAAATTCAGGGACTAAACTGGAAATATGGAAATTTTGGACGAATTTGATTTATAAAAATTCATGGGTTAAAAATGAAAAATAAATCTCAAAGAGCGAAGTGCAAAAGAATTCATTATAGTGGTCAAAGTGCGCAAAATCGCGAGACTAACGAGTATATATTGATGCAAACCAAGGCCAAACTTGCTAGGCCACGGCTGGAGCAACAAGGCATTGGCCGGCCAGGAGGGAAGCACATTTAGGGATATTGCAAGGTCATTTGGGGCCAAGGTGAAGGCAGTTGGGCCAAGGCAATGCAAGTTTGGGGCCAAGACAAGGATAAATTGGGTCGATCGAACCTATGCTAAAACTGCTGATCGAACTTATCTAAGAATTGGCCGATCGACCCTTTTCAAGGGCGGACGCGCTCAAGCCGTGGCGGCCGCGCTCAAATGACGATACTGAAGACAAAGTTTCTGCCAGCAATCGCGGACGCGCCGAAATCAAGAGCGGCTGCGCTTCCGCCGCTTTCAGCAACAGTTTGGCGTATTACTCAAGGGCATTAGTGTCTTTTCCGGCCTTGGTCCCTAGTCTTTAACCTATTCTTTTTATAAGTTAAGCAACCACGTTAGAATTAACATATCATATAATATCATATATCATTATTTTGTTTTTGCTTTTCTTCTTTAACAATTCCATTGAAGAGAAGAATTATTCCGAATTCCAGGTTTTATCATTGTAAATTATGAGTAGCTAATTCATTAGATTTGTAGATTGGTTGGATCTTTACCGGATTTCTATGCAATAGTATTTTAATTCTTTTCTATTTGATTCCTTCTAGTTCAATAATAGATCTTAATTTTCTGTTCTTAGATTTGAGACGTATGTTAAGATACGAACTCGTCTTTGAGTAATTGGGTATCGAATTCGCCATTAATTTGGGAGTTTGATACATAGACCACTATTGCTTGAATAATTTGGTCTCAGGCCGTAATAGAATCCTGATTAACGTTAGGTTCTTTAATTCTTATATGTTTAATGTATTCTTGACGTATTGTGGTGCCGTAATAGAATCTACAATATTAAGAGAATATTAGGGTTGTAATCCGGCCACCTAACCGTGTCGATCCTAACTAAAGTGAATGAACCCTAGAAGTTGAGTTAATGTTTTATAAGTAAAATTCTCGCATAGAATGATGGTGAAGTGAATTCCAATCTACGAATCTCCGCTCATAATCTCGTTTTCTCGTTTAGTTAGTTTTAGTTATTTAGATTATGCTTTTAGTCTCATATCAAATCAATATAAACCGGTGGTTACTAAATTCATGCTTTCGCCTTATATGTTTACCAACGAGTCTCTCGTGGATTCGACCCGCAATTGCATACTGCTACACCGGTAGTGAGTACACTTGCTCGGTTTTTATTACAAGAGGGAGTTTTCCTCCATCACCCTTTTATGTAAATATTATTTTCCTTTCATAATAAAAATCGCATTTAAATTGTTAGTATATACTATAATGATAAATATGCAATAAAATTATCAGAAATTTGACATTTATTTTTGGACAAGTTAAAAGAAAAACATGACATTATTTATTACGAGACGGAGGATACAAAATCGTAGAAAAAATAACATAGATTTGAATAATATTTTAGTTGGAAAACTATTGTCCCAGTTTCTAAATGAATATTATTTTCAAAAAAAAAAAAATCATCCCAAAAAGATAAATTTTTTGTAAAATAATTATCACTAATTAGTATTTACCATTATTTTTCATTAATCATTTTATATATTCGCAAAACTAAAAAATTTAGAAAGTGAATAACACCTTTGAAAAAAAAAAAGTGAAGAACAATAATATTTATGCACACTTGTCAACTGAATTGTATAAAATATGCATTCTAATAATACCCCTAAATAAATTTGGATCATCGTAAGAATGGAGAATGTACTCTCCACTCTTTAAAATTACAAAAAAATAAGGAATAAAAATATTTAAATAAAATGAAATCTATACTATATCTATACTCCCTCCGTCCCACGATAATATGCAAAAAAGACCCTTTTTGGACGCTTCCAAACAATAACTGCACTTTCCTAAAAATGAAAATGGGACTCCACTTCTCTCTACTTTACCACAACACTTTTCAAATTTACTATTCTCCCCACTCATTCTCTCTCCTATTTTACTTTTTACACTCACAACACTTCACCCTTTATCACTTTTTACTCTTACTTCCCAGACCGGCAAAAAAAGTGCGTACATTTGTGGGACGGAGGGAGTATATAAAAAGAGGGCGCAGCCTTGGCTCTAACGGTTAAGTTGCTCTTTGGTGACCATAAAGGTCACTGTTCGAACTCTGGCAATGAATGCCTACTTGGCAATTGTCGGGCAAGGCCTTTGTAAATGGTCTCTTCTTCCAACCCCGCTTGCCATGAAGGCCAAGGCACCGGGATTTGCCCTTTGGTGGAGTATATAAAAAGAAGATTGTGATAATTTTTGCCACAATCAAGGACAACATATTAACATTGTATTGGGTAGATGCTAAGGATGCTTAAACAAATACACATTAAATATGTTTGTTTTTGATCTATGGTGCCAATTTTCTTTTCCTGGAATAAAAAAATGTCACTTTCTAGAACCTCGCAAAAGTCGCTGTTCTAAGTCAGAATTTTGAATTTTTCTTCCCGCCCAAGTGGTTTAAAGTTTAAGAAGCCGGCCTAAATTTCTTACATGACATACTTCCTCCACCCACTTCATTTGGTACCAATTTTCATTTGGATCTGTCCACTGCTCTTCATACTGCCCAAAAATAGAAAGTTTTTACACTCACAAACACCAATCAGAGCACTATTCCCTCCACTCAATCTTTCTCATACTTTACTTTTTCCACTCACAACACTTTCTTCCACTAATTCTCTCGCACTTTTCCTTAAGCATTGTGCAACACCAATTTGGTATCAAGTGAATTGAGAGGGAGGGAGCAGTACACATGAAATGCAATTCAACACGCAAACCGACTTGATTTGGGAATGAGAAGGTGCATATTAACTGATACTCCTCTCTATCCTATTACAAAAGGAACAAATTAACACCTAAGCTCTCTTCAAAATCTCTCGGTGCAAAAGGGTTGAACAGTCAGAGTAGCAAATGTGAAAGACTGGCAATGCATATTCCATCTATTTTCATCTCTCTCTCACTTCCTTTCATTTTCTCTCTCTAGAAACTTCTTCACTATCATCATATGTTTCTTGATCACTATTCAAGACATCGAATTTTCTCAAGATTTCGGGACCAAATAGATATATCATCTCTCAATGCATTGATTGGCAGATCGGAAGCCAAAAGCATAAACAAATATTCATTGGATTTTCAGTAAAATTATTTCTAGAATTACCTCTTTTTTAATGAATAATTTTTAAGATCTCAAGA